>PYAF01001963.1:58161-68192 GCA_007407185.1 Glycine tomentella
ATTATTCTTAATTTAATTCTTTTTGACATATCTGTCAAAATTTCTAAAAATTCTATTTCATAGTTTTCTTTACTAAAGATGTCACTAATTTTCTATTTAGGAGTATACTAGACTTTTGTCAGGCTTCCATAACCTTACTGAGGTCTTCTGGCTTTATCAGAGCTAAAAGGGTATTTTGGTCATTTGGGTAAACGTTCAGTGGCATTTTCGTCTTTTACCCTAGGGACCTAACTGTCATTTGTGAAATTGTTCAAGGACATTTTGGTCATTTTAAAAATATCTAAGGGCATTTATGTCATCTATTTTAGAAATGCAGATTTATCATAAAATGCGCATATATATAGAAATCTGAGGGTGTTACACAGGTGACCCATACCCATGAACACCCCTAACTCGAGACTATATAATAATATTATCATAATTGCTAATCATATCATTAATTTATAATAATTGCTAAGCATTATCATTATTATTAGAAGGGTAAATAGTCATTTTCGTCCCTGAATGTGTTTAGCGTTGACAAATTCATCCCCGAAAGATAAAAAAAAAAATCAAATTTTAGTCCTTGAAAGTGAAAATAGTGTGGCAAATCTATCCATCTGTTAACTTATGTCTATTACCTTAATGAAAGAGCCTACATGACACATTCATGGACAAATTTGTCAGCACTCTACACATTCAGGGACGAAAATGATTATTTATCCAAAATATAAATCTTCACATTCTCCCGTTTTTTAATCGTTGCAAGTATAACATTACAATAAGCACTTAAAAAATAGGAAAACAAGCATGAGTTAAAACAAACATAATAATAAGCATAATCTGTCTATTGCTCTGAAATTTCTAATGTGACGATACCTTACCCAAAATATGAGACCAAACACAAATGTACAATCATTAAGTTAATACTTAAAAAAAATGAAATCCAACTTGATTTTGCCACTACCTAATGTTGCCACAATATATAAAATCAATCTTTTTAAAGGAGGAAAACTTAATTTTATAACATGTGATAAATTAGATGATGATGGATAAAAAGATTATTTTTATGACCTTGAATTATTAAATAAGTATAAAATCACTTTAAATAATAAAACATATAAAATCAACTTTTTAAAAGGAAAATTGTCTTACTTTTGTAACATGTGATCAGGTAGATGATGTTGGATAAAAATATTTCTTAAATTGACATTAAATATATCCCAAATTTTCCTATGAGATCACTCTAAATAATAAAAATATAAAATTAATATTTTTAAAAGGAAAGTTATCATAATTTTGTAAAATGTAATTTTAGTTGGATGATGTAGGATAAAAAGGTTTTTTTTTATAACCTTTAATTATTTAATTCTTATGAGATCACTCTAAATAATAAAATATATAAAATCAATATTTTTCAAGGAATGAAACTTAATTTTGTAATATGTAATCGGTTAGATGATGTTGGATAAAAAAAATTGTTTTTATAACCTTGAATTATTAAATAAGTATGAAATCACCCTAAAAAATAAACATATAAAATCAATCTATTTAAAGGAAAGTGTACGGTACAAAATGGTAAAATTACATGTGGCTATTACTGTGGGGTCATTGTACACGTGTCCACCCTCCGTGTCAACCCTGCTACAGTAATAGCACGTATCTCCGCTATTTGTGTCAACCCTGCTACAGGAACAATGCACTTGTCGGCCCTCCGTGTCAGCTTTGCTACAGGAGCGCAGAAGTCAACCCTTAGCCGTCGGATCACCCTGGCCCATAGGTTATTTGTTACGCTTATTTATTCAAATAAGTGTAACCACTTTATCTCATAGCAAATCTCGAATTATCTCCAAGGGATTATCTACAAGATGTTACTTATCTACAAGTAACAGTCTATCTAAAAGGTACACATTATCTCTTATTTGAATCATATAACTGTCTGTTGTTATCTGTTATATTATCAACAGATTAATTATCAAACAAAGGCCCAAGGCCCATACTCCACGCTATAAATACAGGTTCTCTCTAAACCTTTAATCACTCTCGTATTCATCAAAAATCATACATATCTCATCACACACTCATGAATATTCTGATATTCACTCTCACTATCATTCACCTACAGTGAACAGACATTCCATCCAAGGAACCCTCGAAGACATTCTACCTGCACTCATACACTCAGTTCTTCTTCGATAATTGATGTACTTACTTGGGCGTCGGAGTCCTTTCCTTGGTGCATGACATTTCTAGATTTTGGTAAGAACATTTGGCGCCCACCGTGGGGTCTGTGGTAAAACTTACCCTGTGGCCTCGCATCCACTTTGATCACATTCATTGTCCACCCACATAAATGGTCAGTATGCACTCCAATCTCAAACACCACATTCCTGCTGAGACGTCCAACCCTTCTTAGACGACAATGACTAATGTAGACACCATTCAACAACTCCAAAATCGCATAGCAGAGATGGAGAAAAGACATGAAGAAGATATCCGAAGGCTAAAAGCTGATCTTGACCAGCTGGAGGCTAGAGTGAGATGCCCCCAGGATGAAGAGCACTCGCCTCTCATGGGAAACGGAAACACTCAAGGAGAATCGCACCCCCGAAAGGCTGTCAATCCTCATGGTGGTCCCAATTCTTCACAAGTTTATCGTCTAGAAGGGTGAACAACACGAGGACATACTTTTGGTGATCGTATTATGGAAGTCGACCTTCCTTCTGGGTGGAAATATCTCAGAAGGTTCATGGAACAATTTGGACGAGTAGCTGTTCAGATCAGAAACCTCAATCCTGAGGTAGCATTACATTCCATGATGCTGGTGTTACCACCTAGCAAGTTCGTGGACAGACTGTGCAAGAAACCTCCCTCTAGCATGGACGAGATATGCGAACGGGCTAAAGGTTACATACAGATGGAGGAGATGTCTAAGTTCCGGAATGAAGTCATACAGGTCAGACATAAGTGAGAAAAGCATGACGTGACATCCAAAGTTGACCCCCAGAGATCAAACAAAAGCAGAAGCTGGACAAACAACATCCTCTCCCGAAAAGACCCAGGTACAAGAGATACACTCCTTGACGGTCAATCGGGCCACAATCATGGAGAAAGCCTTCAATACAGAGGTACAAGTGAAACTACCAACACCCATATCATCTCTCAAGCTAGGGGTGAATCCAAACAATTACTGCCGATTTCATATCGGCAACAACCATAATACTGAAGAGGCACTTACATGTGAGGTGTAATCAACACCATCGTGGGCGGGTTCTTTCATGGAGGATCATCTAGCCAGTCTCGAAAGAGGCACTTACATGCTATACGAGAAATCGATATAAACTGTGTTGATGCTCCCCCACCATGGAGCCTCCCTCTTATTACATTCATAGATTCAGATTTTAGAGGAATCAATCTTGTCAACCAGGATGACCAAATGGTGGTTTCGCTTATAATCAACAACTTTAAAGTGTTGAAGGTCCTCATTGGTCAGGGTAGCTCCGCTGACATTCTATACTTGAAGACTTTTCAGAAGCTAGAGGTCTTATCAGACATGATTCAACATCACCCCAGACCCCTCCTGGGCTTCACAGGAGAAAGGGTAGAAACCCAAGGCTATGTGAACCTTATGACCACCTTCGGTCAAGGTTCACTCTCGAGGAGTTTTACCATCAGGTATTTAATTGTCGCTTGTCAACCGTCTGACATGCCAGGCATCGATCCTAGCATTGTTGAACTCAGGGGGAGCTGCTTGAAGTTTAGACAAAGTTTGATTCAAGTTTTAGCTTTCAACATGCCTTGAAGGATTGAAGAACAACTTGTGATTAAATGTAAAAGGAAGAAGCATTTCTGGTGATCCAATTGCATTGCATTCACAATCATTCATTAAATCAATTAGTTTAAGAATTAGAATTTACAAGGAATGTTGTAAAGATGGAAGAAATTATTATACTATTCTTCTAATGTTTCTTGAAAGTAAAACGCTACTTCATGCTATCCGGATGTTTAGGAATGTTGTTAGATGTATACCTTGATTAGTATATTAATTTGATTAATATATTACCAACTTAGTATTGAACCAATGGGGTCACACACAAACGAGTGTTCTAATCTGTGTTAAAGAAATTATTTTAATATTTGATGAATAATTAAATTAGAGAATTTAATATGATCAAATGATTAATTAATTTCCTAAGTGGAATATTATTATATTTTTTGCTAGCACTGAAAATATAAATAATTTAAAATATTTGGTGAAAGAAAGGAAACAAACATGGGAATCTCATGTTTGAAATTAGGTTTGAAAAGATGTTACGTACAAGTTCGACTTGTTCAATTATTATTTCAATTTCAAATTGCTAAACAGCTAGCAACAAAAAGTAACAAGATATAATATTTTTAAATGGCTTAAAAGATAAGATATTCTGAAGTGGTTTTGATTTTATTGGAAATTTGTTTTCTACGACGTGCTACAAATACAGGCCTAGGCCGCACGTTGAAATATACAATTATCACTTATCTTTTCATTCTCTCAGAGCGCCAATATTTTAAGATTATTATTCCATCTGTCAAAGTTGTTGACAAATAAAGGTTAGTCCTGGTGTGGATATATGTGGAGTCTTTACACTATTGAAGAAAAACTTTCATGCTTCAAGAGTTCATCAATAGGTACACATTTAGTATGTCATCTATTTCAATATAATGTAGTTGCAAAATATATCCTTTTTATTCCGCTATGTGTGTTTTGAACACCATTTTTTCTTTCAATTGGTATGAGAGCAAGGTTCTTTTGTGTTTAAATTATATTTACAAAACTATGATAAAGTTTCAAATTTTATTTGCTTGCACATAAGGCTTATTATGATTGTATGTGGGACTGCAAGGTTGTACAGTCTGGTCGGATTAAAAATAGTTTTTCTTACTTGTATAATTTTGTAGTTCTTGTTACGTGTATATCTATTGAACTAGTGTATATACTCGTTATGTGACATTGCTATATTAATTTTACTGTAAACATGATTGATAATTGGCATGAACAATGGTGCTTATATTTATTTTGTTGGCGATTAGAAAGTTGAAGCGTTTAGTGTGCATATATCTTATCATGCTTATATCCATTTACTTGCAAATAGAATGAAGCAAAACATGCACTGAGCAACTTCAAGGTTTTAATATTTTGAATTATAAATTTTATTTATTTATTTAAACTTTCGAACCTTTGTTGTTATGATATGTTTCGGGATCAATTCAAATTGTTTGAAAATCTTGTTACATGTCACTTGATCTTTATCTTATTAATATTGTTTTAGTTTCTTTAGATATAATTGATATATATTTGTTTCATAATCGTGTATTGCATTGCATATTAGATATGCTTATATCCAAATTATTGTTTTATTTGATATTATGTGATGATCTGAGTAAGATAGGTATATGATACAAGATATATAATTAATGATTAATATTAAGGAATGACCTGATTAATACGAGACTTATAATTAATAATTAATTATACCATAAGATGGATGTTTTTATTTTAAAATTAATTATATACCGAATGCCTAGACTACCTGGGGAAGTATTAAAGATAATTTATAGATATCAATAAGATTGGCCTGACAACCAAGAACTTATGTGATATGATATTTCTTATTTTGATTTGAAAATGTATGTGATACATTGTCTTAGAATGTGTATGAGTAACCAAGTGGCTCGTTCATAAGTTTTAAGAGGTTTTATGTGTTCCACCTAAAAGAAATAATTATTTCTTAAATTACTATATTGTTATTGTAGTTAGTAGAAATATCATTTATATTTTTATCATTTTTTAAGTTTGAAAAATATGCTTTGACTAATTTTGTTTTGTTGTGTGTTTAATCAACAGTATGTCTTCTTTATCACATCATGGTATTCTTGAATTTGAAAATTAGTTGGGGCCAATTATGATGATTGGTACTGCAACTTGAGAATTGTTCTAATGCATGAGAAACTTATTGACACTATTGATAAGCCTCCCATTGAAGAACCCAACCTGAGTGATGCTAAAGCAAACAAGGCTTTTCAGAAGTACTTGGATAAGTGCCTCACTATTAAGTGAATATCTTGGCATCGATGAGTTTAGAACTTCAGAGACAACATCAAGACATGGACCCACATTAGATCATCAAACATCTTAAGAATATGTACGATGTTCAAAGCAGGACGAGTAGATTTCAATTATCTAAGGCCCTGTTTAGGTCCTCATTGGCTGCAAATGAAAAAGTTGGACTCCATATTCTTAAGATGATTGATCTTACAGAACAACTTGAGAAGTTGGGGTGCACTCTTAGGAAAGAGTTTTCTCAAGATTTGATTCTGCAGTTACTTTCTGATTCATTTTCACAATTTATTGTGAATTTCAACATGAATAAGATGAGTTCTGACTTGCATGAGATCCTTAATTTGCTAATTGATTATGAGAATCAAATTGCTTTTGAGAAGAAGAAAGGAACAATCATGGTAGTTGGCAAGAGCTCCAAGAAGAAAGGCAAAGCACCAAAAAGTAATCATCTTGGACCTAAGGGTGGTGTGACCAAACCCAAGAACAAAAGGGACAAGATTGACCAAACTGATGTTGAACGTTCTTCTAGTTTTAAAAGAGAAAGAAATAATCAAGTAAATAAAACATATCATTGGGATTGGAGGCTAGGTAACATTGGCAAGAAATTAACAAGTTGCACAATGAAGGTTACCTTGATAATTATGATTATGAATCATATGAAACTTGTGAATATTGTCCCAAAGGAAAAATGACTAAATCTCTATTTATTGGAAGTGGAGAAAGTGCTTCTGAATTATTGGGACTAATTCATACAAATGTTTATGGGTCCATGAAAATTCAACCCAAAGAAGATATTCTTATTTTATCACGTTCACTGACGACATGTCTAGATATGGGTTTTTATATCATATGAAACATAAATCTGAATCATTTTAAAATGTTTAAAAGATTTCATAGTGACATTGAAAAGAAAACTGGTAAGAGTATCAAAATGCTTAGATCTGATAGAGGAGGATAATATCTTAGTGATAACTTTATTGACTATCTAAAAGAGAATGTTATTCTCTCTGAATGGACACCTCCAAGACTGCCACAACACAATGGTGTGTCTGAAAAAAGAAATCAAACCTTATTAGATATGGTTAAATCTATGATGTGGTTCATCGATCTTCTAGTAAAGTTATGGGGATATGCTTTAGAAGCAGTAGCCTACTTGCTAAATAAAGTTCCTACGAAAATAGTTTCTACAACTCCATATGAGATATGGAAAGGAAAGAAACCAAGTCTTAAACACATCAAGGTCTAGGGTTGCCCTTCTTATGTTAAAAGATTGCAAACATAAAAACTTGAGACAAGGTCTAATAAGTGTAGATTCATTGGTTATCCTAAAGAAATAATGGGATATTATTTCTACCAACCTTCTAACCATAAAGTGTTTGTGGCTAGAGGAGCAGCCTTTTTGGAAAGACAGTTTCTTGCAGAAGTAAATCATGGTGAAGAAATTGAACTTGATGAGACTCAAGTAACTGATGATAACTTAACTCACAAACATGAGATGGAAACTGAGAGACCTTTCTTTAATGTTTTGAAATTAGGACAAAGGTCTTCAACTCCAACGATTGTGGCTCATAAACCAACTATTGTTCAAGAACAAGTTGTTGTTCAAGAAGAGGTTAATGAACCAATCCTAGAACAATTGTAGCAACCTTTGAACCCAATACAAGAACCTCTTAGAAGATCTACTTGGATTCATCGTGTACCTAATGGATTTAACTTAATGATGCAAGATGACATGTCAAATAAGGTTTATCATGATGATGATGACCCTAAGAGATTGGATTGTAACAAATGGCAAGAATCCATGGAATCCAAAATGGAATCAATGAAGATCAACAAAGTATGGACTTTAGTTAAAGCTTCAAACAATATAAAACCAATTGGTTGTAAATAGGTTTACAAGAAAAATATTGGAGCAGATAGAAAGGTCGAGACCTATAAAGCTAGCCTTGTTGCCAAAGGATATCATCAAAATGAAGGAATAGATTATGACAAAACTTTTGAAAACAATAGGAATACACATAATAACCAAGAGGGGGATGAATTTGTTTAAACTTGGTATTTAAAAAAAAAAACTTTAGAAAATCAGAGTTATAGGATCTTAATCACAATTGAATAAAAAATGTTTCAAATCAATCAAACCACTCAGCATGTGAAAAGCTAAAATCTTCCTTCAACAAACTTCATCTTTGACTTGATCTTCTTCCAGCTCCTCCTATATTCAACAGCCTTTTCTCCAGTGGCAATGCTCAAATCAATTCGGATTCTACTTGCCAAACAACATACTATGATTATGAGATATAGAAAATGGATGTGAAAACAGTTTTCTTTAACGGTGAGTTGAAAGAGGAAGTGTACATGACACAACCTAAAGGATTCATATTATTGGCTTATTATAATAAAGTTTGCAAATTACAACGATCAATATATGGATTTAAACAAGCTTCTAGAAGTTGGAACATTCATTTTAACAAAACAAACAAAAAGTTCAATTTTGTTAAATGTGAGGAAGAACCATGTGCCTGCAAAAAGGTCATTAGGAGTGCAATCATTTTCTTAGTGTTATATGCAGATGACATATTATAATTGGAAATGATATACTAGCATTGCAAGGCACAAAGATTATGCTATCAAAATAGTTCTCCATGAAGGATTTAGGAGAAGCATTTTATATTTAGGGAATAAAGATTTATGGATATAGATCTAAAAGATTGCTTGGACTCTCCCAATTTGTGTGCATTGATGCCATCTTAAAGAAGTATAACATAGAAAATTCCAAATGAGGCTATTTGCCTATAGGTGTTGGAATTACTCTTAGTAAGGAGAATTGTCCAAAAACTCTTGAAGAAAGAGAACGCATGAGTAAAATACCATATGCTAGTGCAGTATGAAAAATATAGGAATACTTCAATACAACCAAGAGGGGGGTGAATTGGTTGTACTTTGGTAATTAAAAATTTTACAATCAGAGTTTCCACTTTCATCTGAATCAAGATATGTTGATGTAGCCATGGGAGATGCAACATCCTTGCTTTTCTCCATCTCAAATTTCTTGATAATTTCAAAACAATACTTGGATTGATTGAGAAAGGTTCCATTCTTCATTTGCTTTACTTGAAGCCCAAGTAAGAATGTTAGTTCATCCATCATTGACATCTCAAATTCTTTTTGTATAGCTGATGAAAAATTCTTACACAACAAGTGATTAGTAGAACCAAAAATTATATCATCCACATAAACTTGAACCAATAAGAAATCATTGCCATGCCTTTTGATAAACAAGGTTTTATCAACATTGCCCCTTGTGAAAGATTGTTCAAGCAGAAATTTGCTTAACCTTTCATACCATTGTCTAGGAGCTTGTTTCAAACCATAAAGTGCCTTTTTCAGTTTATAAACATAGTTTGGATGTTTGAAATCAGTAAAATCAGGAGGTTGTTCAACATATATGTCCTCCTCAATGTATCCATTCAAAAATGCACTTTTAACATCCATTTGAAAAAGTTTGAAATCCATGAGACATGCATATGCAAGTAATAACCTGATTGCTTCCAATCTTGCAACTGGAGCAAAAGTTTCTTCATAGTCTATGCCTTCTTCTTGGTTATAGCCTTTAGCCACCAATCTAGCTTTATTTTTGACTATGATTCCACTCTCATCAAGTTTATTTCTACAAACCCATTTTGAAACACCCACTTCTATTACGTATTTATTTTAACACGACCGCTTTTATTGCATGCTGATTTTGAAAACGACCGTTTTTATTTATTAATTTGTGACTAAAATTTTTTCTTTTTCTTTTAAATTTTCGAAAAACATAAATAATAATATTAACCAAAACTTCAAATTAAATTGGTGAAGTTTCAACACAGCTTTCCAAACATATAGAAATGTACGCGTAATTACCTAATATAGCCATCGCGTTCGTCCACACAGACATATATCACATATTCAT
>PYAF01001965.1:0-29067 GCA_007407185.1 Glycine tomentella
AATAAAAATGAAATGAAGGAGAATATGGTAGGAAATTTGTGCATCAGAGGGGAGAGTTGGTCATTAAAAGAGTTGAGTTTCTTTTATGGTTTGTTTCACTTTGATATATATAACTTCAGCACCAGGTAAACCTTAGTAGCTAGGCTTCAAAGTCATGAAATAATCTAAGTTATCCCCTCCAAACTCTCCATATTTTTTTTCTGCTTGTTGTTCATGGACTACTTGAAGAACTACAAGGAATAAATAAGTCATGATTGTTATCACCAGCAACAGATAAATAAGTCATGAATTGCGAGGATCGAAGGTGTTTTCTAAGTTAGACTGACCAGTCCATATAAATGTTAAAGGATTGAAGGGATTTTAACGATTGGCTGGGTATTATAGAAAATTTGTAGAAGGACCAGTTTAATTGGGATGAATCTGCCCAACAGCCATTTCATAAGCTGAAGGGAGCCATGATAACTGTGCCAATTTTGGCCATCCCTGAATTTGAGAAACGTTGTGTGATTGAAACACATGCTTCTTGTAAAGGAGTGGTTGTTGTTCTAATGCAAAGGGGTAAAACATTGTTTGATACAACTTTCAATAAGTTTGTGTATGACAAAGAATTCATGGCAGTGATAATACCAGTGCAGAAATGGAGACAGTACTTGGTAGGAAAGCAGTTTGTGATTCATACAGAGCAGAAGAGGCTCAAGTTTGTATCACATGTGAGATTTATGGATGAGGAACAACAGATATGGATGTCCAAACTGCTAGGATTTGATTTTCAAATCAAATACAAACCAAGAATTGAGAACGAAGCCATTGATGCTTTATCCAAAAAAAATGCAATATGCAGCCATAACTACAATGCAGTTCTTAGATTGGGCTCACCTTGAAATATCTAAAGCGTGTGTCTATAGGAGTATGGGATAACAATCATTCAATCAATGCACAAACAAACATTAGGTTTTACTTGATCACATCTCATTTGATTACAAGTATTGGCTATTCATTTGAGGAAGTGGGTTTTGCACTCATGCAGAACCTAATCCTAGGACCATTGAGAAAGATTTCATATTTGGGACTAGTTAATCCCTATAAAAAGATGAAAACCTGATACATATAAACTGAAATTAGATAATTGTAATGTTGTAGTATATTATAATTCATTGAGATTTGGAAAAAAAGCAAAAAGTTTTTTCTGAAAAGTCTAGTCTTAAGATTCTAATTCAAGTCAAAATTTCCAAATTCAGTTGGATTATACAAGGAAAGAAATAGAGAAAATATTCACAACAAAAAAAGTTCCTTCTGTACAAATTTGCCTCAACTAATCTATCTATCTGAATCTCCATTATAGCCTGATTTATAGCTCATTCAAGCGAGAAGTGAGGTTTAGAAACTCATCATCCTTGCATGGAATTGCGAGACCACCCACTGGATGATGAAATCTAAACTCTTGTTCAGCTCAATTGACTTAGTAATTGTTGAAATGAAGGTTGGTTCAAGTATGATACTGGAATCACAAACCGTTTCATCTTATCTCCAACATATACTGCAAGATAGCCTTTTGGGACTTCAAATCCCTTGCGAGTTGCTTTGGCAGCGGAAAATGATGTCTGTCTAATACTACCTGGTTTGTAGAAACCCATTGTTTTTTGTTTCTCCATAAACAAATAATATACTGAGTGATGTCAAAGGACTTGTATGAGAAATAAATATTTGAATTCTGATGTTTCAGGATGCAATGACTTGTGTTGCTTGAGGATGCAAGGAAGAGTGTATATATAGTCCAAAATGGGTCTGTCTGCAACATCAATATAATTCCACCATGAATGATTTTTGACAGGGCTATGCTAGGATCTACTGAGGGATAGGGGATCACATGGTATTGTCTGAGTTCACTTTCAAGGATTGGGAAGATAAATGAGAGTTCATACCATACTCCACGTCCCTACCTTCTGAGATAATGGCCAACAGATTCAGCAAAGGTGAAACGTAATTCTTGTTCATTTATTGTGCTATAGATACATCAATGGTAGACATGTAGGAAAACTTTAGAAATCTCACATGTTTTTTTTAAATAAGATGACAATGTTGTTGATATATATCTTCCATGTACCAACTAATATCACGGTGACATAAGTAACCAGTAAATGTTGAGGCTTGAGCAGAGATGGTTGATAGATCTGAAACAGTGGAGATATGAAGAGAACCAACATTGGACGCATGATCAGGAGGCACTATGAACCACATTTTCTGTGTATGCCAAATTTTAAGCAACAGGGCAGGATATTTTTCATAAATGATGTTTCCGGCCCCCACCACCATCAATAAGTATAACATACTAACATGATCCAATTAGCTAGACTTTCTTTTTCATAGATGCCAAAGGTGGAACTTGTATTATCTACTATAACATGTAAAGTTGATTCTTGAGATAAGTCCTCCAAGGCAACTCCACATGCCTTGTCTATCATTTGGCCCCATTACTCCAATCTCATATCCCTCCTCGACCACTAATTCATGTTGCTAGTGGTTTCTTACATATCCTCTTATCTATATATTCATGGCTGAAAGCATTTTGGACCAACACAAATCATTCACATCCTAAAGCATTCAAAATACAAAATCTTGTTTTCAAGACATTTCTCAAACCATCTCTTCTAAATTCTCTAACACAATTTGTACAAATATGAGTTTTCGTTTACCTGGTATCAGAAAGACATTAATTGCAGCCAATCAATCATCTTCAAGAGTGGTGGGTTCACCAAAAGGCTACCTTGCAGTCTATGTTGGAGAGAAAATGAAGCGGTTTGTGATCCCCGTGTCATACTTGAACCAACCTTCATTTCAAGACTTGTTGAGTCAACCAACATTCACAATTCCTTGCAGCGAAGATGTCTTCCAACGTATAACTTCTTGCTTCAATGGACAATAAGTCTCACACTTTAGGAGGCTGACATAGATTAGTAGTGACATTTTTCGTACAGTAGGAATCTTCTCAACTTGTAAAGCTCTCGCTTTCTCAAGAAATATGGGAAAGACAGACCATCAAATTGACAAAATTATAGTATATCATTTTTTTATGTGCAATGAGAATGAATTCAAGTGCTTAAGCATCTCCTCTGTGTCTTCTGTTTAATAGTTACAATGTTCCCTTCTCCCTGTATGAGCATGGTTGTTTGTTGTACAAAATTGAGACTTTGTTCTGATAAATTTAAAAGCAAGAACAGAACATGTGATTCCTAACCTGGGTAGAGCAAAATTATTTTTCCTAGGATTAAGGAGAGAGATAAATTTATTTGGGACAAAGTTAAAATATATTCCTAATGTTCGAATGCCAAGGTGACACAACCTTAAAACAGTTGGAATTTTTTCAAACTTCTATAAAACAAATGCTTAATAGAACTGAGTACAAAGTGTAAAATTTCAATAATGAACCCCTAATCTTATAAACTTCTAATAGCGTATACAAGTTTTATGAATGTAATTGAAGGTGCATGCACTGGACAAGGAGCTAACAGAGTCAATACAGACGACAATGGCGTGAGAGAATGCAAAAGTAGAGAGTGAGAGAGCAACGCATTCTTACCTTCACTGAGAGTGAGAGAGCTTCGAGTAAACACGCATTCTTTCCACTGAACACACGGACAGCTTTGATAGCAACACCGGATGGACGCCCAAGATACAAGGCTTTGGTGTGAGAGAGAGGTCGTGAGTCGTGAGTGAGACAAAGAGAGAGGGAGTGAACGGTGTGAACGAAAGAGAAAGGGCTAGGGCACAAGAGAGGGAGTGACTGGGGTGTGAAAGAGAAGGGGTTAGGCACAACTAGCGTTTTTCCTTTGAAGAAATGTTTAATTTTAATTTTTTAATTGAATTTACAAATAAAATAAAGACGGTTTTTAAAAAACCGTCCGTCTTCTTTTGGATCCTTCCACGACGGGTTTTTAAAAACCGTCCTTGTAAACTTGCATTTAATTGCAAAAATGCCACCGCCTCACATACAAAGACGATTATTAAAGAACCGTCGTAGATTGTGTGTCGTTAAAGGGCCTATTTGTAGTAGTGTAGAAACCAATACCATTAGTGTACAAAGAAGTATATAGTTGTAAGCATTTTTCTAAGAGGTTTAAAAATTAGAGAAGTCATTTGAAAACAAGAAAACTTAATAGAACACACCATCTATAAAATTCTTGAAAAGTAATTAACTACCACTGGTGAAGCCACGAGCTAAAGAAAGAGGAGAAATGGATATACTCAATCTTTAAATAGATGAAGGCCAATAGGAGAAAACACATAAGATACATATATATATATATATATATATATATTATATATATATAATGAAGTAAAGCAATGTCCTCATAAAAAAATGAAAAAAAGCAGTGTACCTCTTGGAATTAGCATTAGCAAGGATAAAGAATTAAAGATGCAAATTCTAAAAATTAGTTTCATGCCAAGATGTACATTTTTTAAGACAAGGCATTCCTCTTTTCACTATCAAACTGAGTTATTAATTTATTTAATTGAGGCAGAGAAATAAGACCATGAATTTCAAAAACACAAGTTATTAGAATTATGTACCTGCTAGCCTTTAAGCCATCTATGACATTTTGCTATCTTCAAGTCAACCATTACCAATATATAGTCGGTCAATCTGTTCAAGAACCTCAAGTAAGCATTCCTCCATGCTTGCCAAAGTAGCATTGACCCTAATAAGCCCCAGAAGCCTGTGAAGAATCCCAACCCCAAGCTCATGTATAATGCTTCATAGAAAACTGAATTGTCATCTTCTCCATGAATTACTGGTCCTTGAGGCTTTACTGTTGTTTCATCTCCAGGGCAACTTTTGTTGATTAGTTCACCACAAAGACCAATATTTCCTTCAAAACTAGAGGCTTCAAAGGTTTGCAACTGTCTTCCCCAAGGGATTCTTCCGATGAGTGAGTTGTTAGATAAGTCTAACACGGCAAGACGATCAATTTTAGAGAGAGTAGAAGGAATTTTTCCAGAAAAATGATTTCTTGATAAATCAAGACATTCTAGAGAATTCAAATTCCCAATGTCAGAAGGAATTTCTCCACTGAAATAGTTTCTTGATAAATTCAAAGAAACCAATCCAAGTAAACATCCAACCTCTTTTGGTACTTCACCTGTTAAATCATTGCTTAAGATATCAATGCTCTTTAAAAGATACTCGGGATTCAAAACAGATATTCCTGACCTTTCCATGTCAACAAAACATTAGTGTCATATATATTTAAGTAAATCACAAAAGCTGAAATTTTCTGTTTCCTTATAATTTCCCCTGGGATTACACTTGTTCTTTATTGCAGTAAAATTCCTCAGACATGTTGGAATTCCTCCTAACAAGTTATTCCTTGAGAGATCCAAGACATGAATTTGGCTCAAATAGCAGAGATGTACAGGAATACCTCCAAAGAAGTTATTAACTCGCAAGCTCAAGATTTTCAATTGTTGCAGACTTTCTCCAATCCATAAGGGTACTGGACCTAACAACAAATTTTCACTCACATCTAATATAACTAAACTAGAGCAGTTCTTCAATGTGAGTGGTAGTTCTCCACTTAAATTGTTGTTTCGCAGGACCAAAGCTTTAAGTTTAACAAGAGTACTCATGGACTGTGGAATCTTCCCGGACAATTTATTGTTTCTTAGATCAAGAGATTCAAGTGAACTTAGATGTTCCCAGCAGTTGGGCAGCTGTCCCATTATTTGATTATTTGATAAATCCAAAGTGCGCATGCTTGAAGTTGTTCTACTTCCGCACAAGAATGTCTTCAAATCTGAAATCTTATTTTTCGAAAGATCCAATGTGTAAGCTTGTGAAAAATGAGTAGGAATTCTACCTTCAAATTGATTTGAACTTAGAATTATAAATGTCTCATCATCAGTAAGCTTGATTGGAAAATTTGGAATTGTACCTTTGAGACTGTTGTAAGACATATATTATAATAACCAAAGTTTTAAAAAAAATTAAAAATTAAAAATTAATAAAATAATAATATTTTACTGTAGTTGTACTGTAGCTGGCGCTGATAGTGTGGCACTATAGCAGAAGGCTATTTTTCGCGATTTTTGGCTCCATCAGCACGAAAGTGGCGCCAGGAGCGCCACAGATGTTGGAATTTGGCACTATGAGCGCCAAAGTGGCGCTAGGTACACTGGATTTTGGCGCCAACAGCGCCAGAGTGGCGCCAGGAGCGCCATAGATGCTGGAACTTGGCGCCAGGAGCGCCAGATGCACGGATTTTGGCGCCATCAGCGCCAGAGTGGCACTAGGAGCACGACAAGTCCGTGTAGGGGCATGTGTTATGTTATTGATATGATGCTTGTGATGATTATTGATTGTGTGTGTAATGTTGTGGTTGATAATCCATACATAATGTGATCAAGAAATACGATTCAGTCGCTTCCGCCTAGATTTCAAATAATGTTTTAAGCGCGATTCTGATATTATTAATGATAATACTTCGGGTGCACACGGGGTGTTACACATATTCATCCTACGTATAGACTGTAATTTGTTCCAAAACCAATCTGGTACAAAGTCATCAATCCCAGCATCAGAAATATCTAGAAAGCTTATATATTTTTGAATCTGGAGCCAACTTGGGAAACTAGGACCTAACTTGCAAGAAGCTAGTCCCAAACTATATAGTTGGCACTACTACAAGCGGGAGAAACGACGACGGTTCTAGAACCCATACGACGACGGTTCTCGAACCGTCTTTGTTGCGGGTGTCGTTGTAAGTCGGAACTTTCGACGACGGTTCTAAAAATCGTCTTTGTAAAATTTTTTTTATTTTTTTTTAAAAATAGATACAAAGACGGTTCTCGCGAAAACCGTCTTTGTATGTGTACTTTCAAAGAAGGTTTTAGGAAAACCGTCTTTGTTTCCCTGCTTCTTTATTTCTTTTTAATTTAAAATAAAGGATAAGAAGACAGTTTTCGTAAAACCGTCTTTGTAGGCCACCATTCAAAGATGGTTTTACGAAAACCGTCTTTGTTTTCCTGCTTTTTTATTTTTTTTATTTAAAATAAAGGATAAGAAGACGATTTTCGTAAAACCGTCTTTGTAAGCCACCATTCAAAGACGGTTTTACGAAAATTGTCTTTGTTTCCCTGCTTTTTTATTTTTTTTTAATTTAAATAATGGATAAGAAGACGGTTTTCGTAAAACCGTCTTTGTAAGCCACCATTCAAAGACGGTTTTATGAAAACTGTCTTTGTTTCCTGCATTTTCATTTTTTTAATTTAAAATAAATGATAAGAAGACGGTTTTCTTATAATCGTCTTTGTAAGCCACCATTCAAAGACGGTTTTCACAAAAACCGTCTTTGTTTCCTGCATTTTCATTTTTTTAATTTAAAATAAATGATAAGAAGACGGTTTTCGTATAACCGTCTTTGTAAGCCACCATTCAAAGACGGTTTTCACAAAAATCGTCTTTGTTTCCTTCATTTTTAATTTTTTTTTAATTTAAAATAAAGGATAAGAAGACGGTTTTTCTAAATCCGTCTTTGTAGGGTATCATTCAAAGACGGTTTTCGTGAAAACCGTCTTTGTTTCCCTAGTTTGTTTTTTTTCTTTTTTTTGGAATGTCTACGGAAATTGAAATTTATTTGTATTATTACTACCAAATAAATTTAAGAAATACACCACATTGTCATAATTTGATTCTATAATAAATAAATAAATAAAAAAACAAATTGAAGAGCCTAGAAACACTAATCAACTAATGCATATACAACTCATTCAACATAAACAAAGACGGTTTGCAATCATATAAGAATAATGAAATCATATATTGCAAAAATGAATCTACAAAAAGTAAAAGTATAATTATAAGTGAAATATTATCAAATTACAAAGTAACATAGAAGATATGCCTTTACTTTTTTTCCACCCATCCAAGTCCTTCAAAAGCAAATTATAGACGAATATATTTCTCTCCAATTGATTTCACTATCTGGCAAGCCGATTCCTACAGCCATGCAAAAAATAAGCATCACCTCAACAGGTGTAGCAGAAAACCAGACTTTTTTTTTCAGATTAATGACAAAGAAGGTGAAAAGAATTGAAAATGGCAAATGTTGCTAGTACCTGTTCTTCACCTAATATATTGTACATGATAGCAACTGGAGTTTTCAGTGATGGATCACCAAGTGGAAGACCAACAACAGCCGGCAAATGTTGCTCATATTGTGAGGTATAGCAAGATTCAATTGTGTGATACCCACTATTGTGAGGTCTAGGCGCCATTTCATTTAGTTAAATCTGTGAAGAAACACAGCCATGGTCACGATCAGGGGATTAACAAACAAATTTACTTGTAAAAAGAACTCAATACAGCAGCCAACCATGTTTGTCCACATTTATTTATATTTTACTTATTTTTTAAATTATTTTTTTCTTCTAAAATTACTATTGTCAGACAAATATGTTCATGAGAATAATATTCTCAAGCATGATAGTCTTGGAAATATGATTCCCGAGAATAAAATTTCTTACCTTGTATTAAAACCATCTTATTTTTTAAAATGCAAAGGATGAATCCAATGTTTTAACACTCTTTTAAATTCACTTCTTGATTATTAACAAGAGAAATAACATAATTTATAAGCTAGTCCTGAATATAATCTATATGGCCTTTGGCTAATTCCAGAAAAACATGTTGACATTGGAAATATTGGTGCATCAAGAAGCACACACCTAAGAACCAATGCAATAAAAGCATGAGAAGAGTTATAATTAACCCAAAACCATAGTGGGCAGATATCTCTGCAGTGTGTATACTCATGCTTGTGTGGGACCTATCTTCTTCAGGCTCAGGCAATCAAGGACTTGTAGGACTGTTCAAAATTAATACTAGTACACAAATCCTAAGAGGGATGTTGAATTGAAAGTTCAGAATCATCAACAGCATCACAGAAGACATGACTCGTTATTTTTAAATTATTAATGCAGTTTCTGAGTACATATACGAATATACCAGGATGAGCATGACTTTATTGAGATTATTTACTTTCTTCATTAGCAAGTATTAAATTCTGATGTTGAGACAGGTCCATCTCAAGTTTCACATTCATGGTGATCTTGATTAAAATTTGTCCAAAGAGAACTATGACAAGTTTGTGAAGGTTATGTTATGTGTAGCGGGAGAGAACAAAGGTTACAAAGTAGTGAAGCAGGCCAAGAAGAACCTGAAGATGGTTGAGCTACTGCAAGAAACAAGGCACAGGAAAAAGGGACAAGGAAGAAAAGAAGAAACCCTATCCATAAAAGATTAAAACAAGAACTAGCATGAACTCCTTTATCACCAGAGATGGTTAAATCAAACTGAACTTGTAATTGTAAGTGAAGTAAATAAGTACCTGAACAAGCCAACAACAAACAAAAATCAGGTCAAGAATGTTATAGGAGAATGGCGGTAATGTTCTTTTCCTGCACAAAGCAAATTTAGAAAAAGTAGCCAACACATAATAAGATTAAGTGTGGATTAGCAACTTCTTCTTTTTTCTGAATGGGACAACATGAATGATTGAAAATGACTGAAATTATACGATTGTTACATATGGCACCAAAACAAAAAATATCTAAAAGAAAATATGTCATGGATGACCAACATGTCACTTAGAATTATTACCAAAGCTGACGGTTATGCCAAAGTAATTGGTAGTTTCAACAATTTGCTTTGAATGTGACAGTGAACCTCTCAAGAAACTGCACAAATCCTGCACTCTTTGCCTGAAAAGAGACCATATGACTATAATGCTTTCTTTATCATATGAATATATGATAATCAATGTTCAATAGTGGCCACCTAGAAGCAACAATCTTAAATTTCAATTTATGCCATACCTGAGAATAGTGTGAATCACGACCAGGATGGAAGGCAAGAAAATCAGGAATCTTCTGTGCGTTATTCAGCATAAAATTCAGTCAAAATTTGACAACATAAAAGATAATGGGTTTTTGAACCTAATGGAAATCTAGAAGATGATGATGATAACGATAAAAAATTCAGAAAGCTACATCCTTTTAAGATCCAGATCAAATCATCATAGGCAATGTTCAAGGCTTGAACATTTGTACCTCAGGTGTTTCATCTTTTCACTCTCCCTTTATTTGTGCCTTTTATCAGTAAAATTTTTAGTTTCAGTCAATTATGCAAAGATAACTTAGTTGGTCGTGATGGGCTATACCATTTTCCTAACCTTATTCAGTCTTCAAGACAATCTTCTTCGTTAAGTGATTATGTGCAATCTAGTTTTTCCTTTGTAAATAGGCAGAATTATATATGTTTCATTTGTAAATATTGCTTCTACTTGTAAAGATTCATATGCCATTTGTCATTATAGACTTGTTCCCCCAAGTACTGAACTTCTGAAACTTGTACTCAAATTGTGTAATATTCCACTTATTAATAAAAACAAGTTCAGATTTGTGTTCATCTTGTTGTGTCAGTAAGTCGCATAGATTGCCTTCTTCTCCTTTTCTTATTATTAATCTAAACCATTTGAGTTAGTTTAAACTAATCTTTGGGGCCCTACACCCTTTACTTCTCATTCTGGTTTTTATACTATGTCATATTTGTAGGTGTTCATTCCAGATTTACTTAGATGTATCTGTAAGAAACTATAAGTGTTTTTAAACAGTTTCATACTATGGTTAAAACACAATTTAATTTGTCTATTAAATTAGTACAATTTGATTAGGGGGTACAGGCACTCCATCTAGTATTACTATATACCAATTTTCAAGTATATTCTGCCAATTTTTAAATGCCTTGGTGCAAAGGTTTCTGTCATATGACTTGGTGGTTATGGATTCTAATTACAGAAACAAATTCTTCACTCACAGGCCATGGCATAAACCTGCATACAATTGACCCTCCCCAAGCACCACAATGATAGGAACCTCATACATTCGTTTGCCCCAATTTGGCCTATTTTGAGTTTCAGAGTTTACATCAAGCAATGCTTGTTCACTCCCCGGATGCAAGATACTTTTAGAAAAAATTCAAGAAAAGAGGTAAATGAGGACACATGCACCATTGAAAAAAACAAACCTGTAAATGGTTTTTAACATTCTGTGTTGCAAGTCCCGGCACATTCCTAAGCTGGTGTCTATGATTTGAAGGAGCTTCTCCTAAGCCTTTTCCTTTTTGGCAATAACAGCAACAATTATTGGCAATAACACCCTCTGTCCATTATGATAGTGGAAGATCACCAGGTAAAGTCAACAACAACAATAACAGCAACAAAAACCTTTTCCTACCAAGTGTGGTTGGTTAAATGAACAGGTAAATTAAGCAACCAAAAGAAAAAAGTTATGGTGAAACATTAAATTGCCAAGTACTAGTACAATCTTGTAGGGGTTTGTATAAGAGATCGAACATCACCTTTATTGCCAAGTACTAGTACAATCTTGTAATTACGTGTAATAATTTATTTATGCAATTAGAGTGTGACAAGCTATGTAGAATAAGGAGTAGTTCCTAAAACGAGGTTAAGAGTTGAAATGTTGAATGTCTGTGTCGAAACATGTAACTTCAGCTCATATACATGAGTAGTGAACAAAGGATCATGGAACTGAATATGAAATACAAGCATATCTTGTTTTAGTAATGCAATTATTTATTGATTTCTTCACATCATCATAGCTAAAATTCCACAACTTAGGTCTTTCTTGTTTACAAGTATTAAAATCGAATGTAGATTTTTGCCACAACCAACACAATATATGTTCCTAGAGTTATTTAATTAATAGAAATCATATTAGACTGATAGCAGTCCAATTCTACATATGACTATAGTCTAATCCTCATCCTATGATATATAAAAGGGTACGCAACACAACTACCTCACAGGTAACCTTTTTTCTTTGCAGCATTGGATTGCATCATCACGCATTTCCTCAAGTCGATACTTGTACACACATCCTGCATCTATCAGCTTCTTTGACGACAAATCTGGTCCTTTTGAACATTCAATATGCTTCAGCGAGCTACAAGAAGAAATAATCAAATGTTTGTTGCAGTGAAATAAAAGAAAAATTACTTACTTTAATCAAGAACAATGTAAAAAGTGTGTAAAAACATGAAGCACAATAAAAATTCACTCCATTGTCTCTATTTGAAATTTAGGGTATTTGGCATAAACAAGTTCAGAGATCCTTTCAAAAGTTACCAGACACTGAACAATTATACCTCCCTTTTGGATTAGGATGTTCCAGCAGAAATTTATGTGCGCTAGCTAGGTCGTCCACATAAGCATGAAACCAAAGGTACTTTTTTCTCCTGCATAAATTCCCTTTTGTAAATCTTAATTAACTATATGAACTGAAGCAATTACACAACATGGATATCAGGTGTGATTTATCCTATTTTAACTCTGTTCAAAATGAAATTCCCACACATGTTGTGTAAGTGAAATGAATCATGACCTTTAAACACATTGTCAATTAATAAACGGTAGAAAACAGGAGAATCAAGTTGCATGACATACCAAATGCGAAATTAAATATAGTTTGAACCGAGCCAGGAAGCTTCGGACACATGAAGGGTCCAAAAACAAAAGATGGAATTAGAGTCACAACATCCAATTCATTTTGTTCTCCAAATTCAAGTACTGCCTTTTCTGTCAGTGTCTTTGACACTGCATATGATCAAGCAAATGGTTTTGCAGCTCTAAGATAATCCACGTCGCTCCAAGAGCTTTCATCCATCACTTATTTGCCAATGGAAATCGCAGCATAAGCACTAGAGGTGTAAACAACTCGCTTCACAGACTTGGAATTGAGGCATGCCTTCAAAATTCCAATTGCACCATCAATGGATCTTTTGGTCACTACCTCCTCAGGTTCCTTTAACTCAATGGCTGCACTGAAACTTTCTGGATTACTAAGATCAACACTGTGTATTTGTAGTCTTTGGGATGCTCCAGGTAAGCTGCTGGTAAGGAAGCTAACATCTTTCTTTTGTGCTACATTATTTTAAAAGTAAATACTACCTCCTATCCTTTTTAAAAGAAACCTTTTTAAAAGAAACAAGTTTTAGTATAAAATATACTCAACCTTGTTTGTTATAAAAAGGACACGAAGAAGTATTATTTTGGCATCATCAAGCAAGTTTCAAACATAATTGCAAAGAAGCTACCCAGACATTATCTGACAAACTTAATTTAATATACTGGTTTTTATTGGTTAAAACTTAATTTAAACAATGTTATTTTAAATGACTAATATAATTTAAACAATTGTCCAACTTTTAATTCTACCGTTAACCCTACACCTCAATGTTATAAAGGAAATAATAATTAAACATATAACAATATTCAAAGCCATGATTATTTAACATTGGTATCTTCTAGTACCTGAATGGGGTCTCGCAGTGGTGTTTACAGAGTAACCATCTTCAAGGAGCCTCTTGATAATCCATGAACCAATAAAACCTGTACCTCCTGTTACACACACTTTTCCTTTGCTTTCTCTCATTTGGTTGTTTTGTGAATTCTCTCTTGTTGCAATGACCTATATATGCACTTGTTTGGAAAGAAAAATTGGAAAAACAATTATATTATTCAATCCACACATATCATTTAAAGTTCAAACCCAGAAAATCACAAATCCCCGTGATATTCAAAGTTCAAACCCAGCCAGCACCACATTATTTAGCATGCAAAATAAAGCACGAAGCTTTAGCCCCAGCGCAGCAAAAATGTCCCCTGCAAATTATACTCAGACCAACAAAACTCAAAGCAATTCTGGAGGAGTACCCAAATCATTTAGCCCAAACAACAACAAAAACTGATTCAGGATAATTATTCAAAATTATAGAGCACTTCCCGAAAAAAAAAATATATATATATATATATAAAATAAAAAATAAAAAAACTGATTCAACATTTGCCCCCGAACAACAAAGGATGAATCGTAAACTCAAATAACAACAACAACAAATCGAACAATAGAGAAATAAGAGAGATTAACAAACTTGAATCGAAGAGAGCACCAACGGGATCAAAGTGAGCACCAGCGGGATCGAAGAGGCTGCAGAGAAAGAGGGGCACCAGAGAAAGAGAGGGAATTGTGAAAGAGAAGGGAATGGAACGCGGGTTTCTGCTTTTGAATCCTAATTCTTTAATTTATTTTTTTAATTGAAATTACAAATAAAACAAAGACGGTTTTTAAAAAATCGTCTTTGTATGTGGCAAAAACGAAGACGGGTCTTCAAAGACCGTCTTCTTTCATCCCCTTCTATGACGGTTTTTTAAAAACCGTCCTTGTAAATTTCGTTTTAATTGCAAAAATGCCACCGCCTCACATACAAAGACGGTTATGACAGAACCATCGTAGAATGTGTGTCGTTAAAAGATGCTTTTGTAGTAGTGTGGAAAGATGGAACCCAGGTAGTACCAAACCTTAGAGACAATGAGTTGTCTGTTAAGTCTAGTTCCTGCAATTTGGACAAATTTGCGAGATGTGATTCATTAATATCACCCTCCAAGTGATTCCCGTCTAGGTGAAGATACTGCAACTCATTTAGCAACCCAATGCTTTCAGGTAGCACGCCAATAATCTGGTTATTAGATAAATCCAGAGTCTGAAATACGTGTCTGTTGCACCAAGAAGAATTTTGAATGAAGATAGATATTTCCCCACTAAAATTGTTATTGCTCAGGTATAATTCCTTTAACGTGCAGATATTCCCAAGGAAAACTGGAATCTCGCCTTGAAATTTGTTACGAGAGAGAGAGAGAAATTCCAGAGAGTTCATTACTTTTGCAAATCCACCAGGAACTCTTTCTGACAAGTTACCAAAAAGGCTAAGGCTATGAAGATTGGTGGTGAAGTTAAAAAGCCAATGAAATATAGCCTCTGATTTCATTAGATTATTGGAAAGATCAAGGGTGACAAGAGAAGATGAAGAATTTTGAATAGAAGCAGATGGCACAAGAAAACTTTCATCAGTAAGACTACAACCTGATAGATAAAGCTCTCGTAGTTTGGGGATGTAGTTGAAATTTCCTTGAAATATTGATGATGTCATATTATTATAAGAGAGATCAAGGATATCTAGGGAAGGAAAGTCTGAATAGTAAAGAGACGACAAAACAAGATTATTTTGAGAAAGATAAAGCTCTTTGAGATTAAGGCTACAGTTGAACAACAATTGAAATGCTGATGCGGTGAGCATGTTATCTGAGAGATCAAGGATGGAAATTAAGAGAAACTGAAAATTTGGAATGAGATCGAAACAAAGATGAAAGATTATCATCTGAAAGACTACAGTTAACTAGTCTCAACTCTCTTAAGCTTGGAATAAGCTTATTAATCATTTGTAGCCAATGATGAGAGGAGCCAAGATTAGACAATGATTCCAGGACAAGAGTTGTTAATGATGAAAGAGAAGATAGCCACTTTGCATTGTTAATTTTAAGATCAAAATTGCCATGAAGTCTAAGAGTATGCAAGATAGGAAGATTCCCAACCTGGAAAGGGATTACTCCAGAAAATAGGGATGAAAATTCCATAAGATGATGATTATTACTAAGATCAAGATACCTCAACTGTGAGAGATTTCCAAGTTGATAAGGGATTGCTCTATCAAAATGATTATTACTAAGATCAAGATACCTCAACTGTGAGAGATTTCCAAGTTGGTAAGGAATTTCTCTAGGGATAAAATTGTAACTTAGATCAAGATATCGTAAACTTGTAAGCTTTCCCAGTTGATGAGGTATCCTCCCGCCTCTCAAGGATGATGATAGATTGAGATATCTTAAGTTTTTGAAGAAGCCAATGTGTTATGGGATTTGACTGTCACTGAAATAATTATAACTAAGATCCAAATATTCCATATTTTGCAACTCTAACAATGAAGTGAAACTAATTGCACCTCCCAAATATTGTGTAACATTACCACGAAGATCAAGCGTGCTCACGTGACCTGTTTCATTGTTGCATTCAACGCCTCTCCATTTGCAGCAATCTCCGTTATTCCCATTGTCCTTCCATGTAGAGAGCAAGTCAGAGATATCTATTAGACTTTGTTTGAAGTTGAGGAGTGCTTGTCTCTCCCTCTCAATGCATTTCACATGTGAGCTCTGTGATTGTAAGTTGAATCCAAGAATGGATACTTTGGTATGCAAAAAGCACACTAACACTGCAAACAAGATTTTCAGAAAGTAACTTCCCATTACAATTAATTTCTCTGGTATGAAATTTCTGCTATGTTATGAACTTTGATAAGAGTAGAAGAACAAACACTACGAATTATGATTTGCTATCTATTGAAAACCCAGCAACAAGGTTTAAGTAGTTGATATTATTGAAGCTAAGGCTTAATTTCTACGTCTCCTGTCCTTATTGACTATTCCAAGTCAAGCAAGGAAGAAAGTTTCAAAGGTAGAATTATTTAAATGAAAGGAAACTGCTCATGCCACAAAATGAGATAATGGAAATAAAGATGAAAATGAGAGACACAATTATATCTTTATCATATTTTTCTTTCGTTTTAAATCGACATAGAAGCAAAACGAATGTATTAGGCGTTCATTTTTTTGAATTACAATGAAATTTTAATAGACAATATATTTCAACTGAATTATTTAATATTTATCAATACTTCATTTTATAAAATTACCATTTTAATACATTGAAAATAAAATAAATAAAGCATAATTAAACAACTATAAAACCGACTGAAGAGAACCCTCAGACCTCCGATTATCATTTATGAGACAAGAATTAAGAGAGGGAGGGGGGGATAGGGGATATGTGCTAGAACTAAGAATATTAAATTGATATTTTTTTTTTTACATAAAGAATATTAAATTGCTTAAAAACATAAATATTTAACAACATAATGTTTTATAAACATTATTCTCATAAAATAAATGTTAAAAGATTTATATCGAAAAAAATGTTAAAAGAGTTTAAAATAAAATAACATTTGAAAAAATTTATAAAATCATGAAGAATCATTGTTGAAAGAAGAATATTATTGGTCCCAAGGAATTTAATTGTGGAAAAACTGTGTCTTCACTGTACTCTTTTTCCACATAGGGTCACTTGACTAATACATGAGCTACTTCCTATGAAGTTCCAAAAATATCAACCAAATCAAGGAAATTAGTTGTGGAAAAACTGGGTCTTCAGTCTTCACTGTATTCTTTTTCCACACTTGGGGCCACTTGACCAATACGTACATCAGCTAATTGCTATGAAGTTTCAACAATATCAACCAAATACAGAGATATATGCCATAAAACAAAAATATCAACCGAAAGCCCGCAACGATAAGTTAAATTAAGCTTTTACAATATTTTAGGTTTAATTCTTTATTTATATTAATAGATCTGAGATTTATAGAAAAGGCGACGAGCCTCTGTTACGCTTGTATTTTGGTGGAATGGGAACTTCTAACAAGATGTCTTCTAGGATCCAATGGTTCACGGGATTATGTAATTCACATCAAATATCATATTTTGTTATGTTTTTCATGCAAGAGTTGCAATATTTGTTGCGGAGAGTCATTGTATATAATGTAATGATGTGTCGTGATGACGCTTGCGGGACATTGTCTCTAGGCCCCTAAGAATCATGAAGCGCCGAGGTTTGTGTTTGTTGATTGGGAGGAGGTCAGACCAGTTAGACTCATGTGACGACCTAGTTGGTTTGTGATCCCCCTCCTGAGACGACACAAAACAAACAGTGCTTGCTTTGTGATGGATATGGATGTATAAACAAATTCGCTGGTCTCCTTTCTCTAAGAGACTAAGATTATTCATGTTTAATTTAATCTACATTTTTCATGCATTATATATACAAACTGAACATTTATTTGTTCAGTAATAAAACAGGTCAAATACGCACACTGCTATCATCATATGTGGTTGAACACCGAAGTACCCACCTTAGTTGTTTCTCTCTGCAGGTTTGCGTATACCACATCTCTGTGGAAGTTGATATGGCTTATTCACATTGTAGATAATACTGAATCAATTATTTAGAAACAGAACCACAAGGATAGGTCATGGTTCGAATTATCTTACTAACAAAAACTAACAAACTAATAATTAACATTTGTCAATAAAAAAATTAAAAATTGTGGACATTATTGGTGCATCAGATGAAGTCGTGCTTTCAGAAACAATGCCTTCTGCATGAATGCTCCAGAAATCGTATATTGTGAAATAATGGTTGCAAATGATGATAATCTGAGTTATTGGTCACACACACACACACTCAACGAGTGGTTAGGAATTACTGAAAACTGTAATTTAAACTAAAAACTGTCCTCACTTCATGAGAAATTAAATGTTTACCTGCTTTTTATAATCTTTGCAATTTAGTTATCAAGGTTTCAATCACCAACGAAGCCCCGTTCCATATGGTACTGAACATTCTCCAAAATTAGGGATAGTTGTTTGATACACTGTTTGTTGGACTCTTTAACACCATTTTCTACTTCTAACAGTAAAAATTCAATCTGGAATGAAATCTGCATTTCGTCTCTTACACTCATTAAGGACAAAAACATGAAAACGAGGAAACCAAATCAATTAATTATAATTTTTGTTTTGATTGAACATTTCGTATCTAATTTCACAAAACAATTAACAAGCATCATAGATTAACAAGGATAAAGACCTTTAACTCAGCCCTTACTAAAAGCATCTCCTCAAATTCTTCTAGAAAGTTGGGCTTTTTGTTCTTTAAACAAATGTATTTACACCTTCCCATAATTTTGTAGTGTGATACTACTAGCCCTAGAACTTGTATTGTAGTTTAATGTCAGAACCAAAAAAGTGTCAATATTGTTAAGGGGAAACAAGGGTAACATTTTCTTTAGTCCTTTCTTTAGAAGGCATGCTGACATGAAAGTTAAAGATTCAACATATGAATTGACTATTTTCAACAAGGAATTATTCCATTGTTTGTATATGACAGATAGAAAGAAAAATTGCTATGGTCCTCCAAGTACAGCATTCTCAATGTCTTCTCTGCTCAAAGCATAACTAAACCTTCTCTCCACATCTTTTTCAAGGTTCCCAGGTCCACTCTTCAGATACCTGCACCAATTAAAACTCGTCAATATCTAAAAGGAAAGCATTAAAACCCACCTTCCATTGACATTAACTTGCTATGTAAACCTCATTATGCATCACCATTTTTGTTTTTTATCAACCATTATGCACCACCAATTAAATGGGATTACTCTATACTTAGTTACCAAGTATTTCACATCCAACTTTAAAAGACCAGCAATTTACATAGTAATACAGATACTATCATATATGACAAACTGAAGGATGTAAAGGCTAAAGCATCAATGAGAGACAGTTCAGCCCCATCACCACCCCCGTCTCAGCCCTCAACAGATTAATCACAAAAATGCAGACAGAAGACCTTGCTCTTGTTCTGACCTCAAGTCTGTTGACAACACAAGGGTCACCACATATGAGGTATTATCCTCTTTGGTGCTCGGTGGCTCGTCAAGTTTTATCCTTGAAAAGCACCTTGGTAGGTTAATGGAGGAAGGTGTTTATAAGCTACCCTTGGTCACAACTCCTTAGTGATGTGGAACTTTTTAACATACCAAAAACAAGTCCACTTATATTATCTATAGGCATTTATCCATCACCAAAATAAAAATCTCTAGGCATGTATCTTCAATGACTTCACTAATATCAGCAGAATCTCCAACAGGAATTCAATCATCATTTTTTACAAATTAATAGACATTTAAGTAACATCCTTCTTATTCGTATTCAAACAGTGACACCAAATTACTTCTAAGATCCAATTATATCACTTCAAGCGTGCAAACTTTCCTCAATGGAAACAAAAAGCATTCCTATTTTCACTTTGCAAACATTCTGATTGGCACATCCTCCTGACACTTTTAGAAAAAATCATATTCCTTAGAGGCAGGGAAGGGAAAGTATCTCCAGACAAAATAGAATAATCACATATGATCAGTGATACGAGAAACATAAAACAGAAAAAGCGCAACCTCCACATCCTTCTAATTTTAATCAAAGAGAAACCTCTTATCATTCAAAATGCACATTATCATTCTCCTCCCTTTTAATCAGAGAGAAACCTCTTATCTTTAACCATGTAACACATTTAATTGTCAATCTTTAAAATTCTTGAAAGAAATACATGAATGTATGACTCCATTCTAGAAAAGAACGTTACTCTAGCAATGGTGCCTGATTTCTTTTACATTTATTGAGAATAACATTTGTAATTTTAACAATGGTTATCTTAATACTTTTTGCTGGTAAACATCATTTAGCTTGCCAATTGTTTTCAGTCCTTTTGCAGATGTATATAATGGACAACTACTTTAAGTTATATTTTTTATATTAAAAAAATGAAAGAAATGGTTGTCACAGTTTATTTTTGCTCACCATCATTAGTACTATACATATTGCTCCTAGATCTTTCTTATTTCACTACAATGACAGAATAGACAAATTTCATGTTTGATTTGATCTACTAGTGTCAATATCACTAGGAAGCCCCCTCATCCAAAAAGCTAACATGAAAAAATTAATAAAACATACATCAGTAAAGAACTTAACACCATTAATAATGATAACAGTTTAGGCAACTGGTCAAGTTTTAACCATTCTACAATATTCTCGACTTTCAGCAGACTATAACGAAGATTTGCATTTTGCAGTATCAGAGTTTCTCACAAGTTCTTCCTTGTAATTAAAGTTTACAGAAAAGTAAAAGCAACGTTGATTTTTTCATTCCCAAAAGCAAGAAATTAAATATTCCTCCAAAATACAAGGCATGGATTGGGGACATGAAAGATATGCCAGTCTTTACGTTTTTCTTTTGATTAGGGCATTAGAGCATTCACTGCATACTTTTGAGATATTAAATTTAACAAGTCTTATATTCATACCCCATCTTTTTTGTTCCATCTCTTTTTCCACCCAATTTTCTTCCTAACTATTGCTTGCTTTTCCAACTAGAATACTCCAGCTTCCTTAGAAAGTGGTGAGTACTGTCACATTAGTCTATGAAACTAAGAAAATGTTAAATTTAATTATTTTCCGTTATTTTAATCCCTAACATAAGTTAATATTATCACTTTAGTCATATGTTTTATTCCAAATTTTAGACAAATGTGATTGATGATTTATACATTGAAGGACTAAAGTGATAGTGTTACCTTTCAATTTCAGAGACTAAAGTGACTATTTACTCTTTGAACTGCACATATATATGTATGACCTATGTTGACACCAACAAAGGCAGTGGTGGCCCTGAGGGCGGTCGAGCTAGGAGACCGCCCAGGGTCCCATGTTTAGAGGGACATCAATTTTTCTTTATTTAATCTATATAAATATTAAAATAAAATTTTATATAATTTTAAAACTACATAAAATTATTATAAAAAAATGAGACAATTACTAATATTTTTTTAGGAAATTAATTACTAGTAATTAGTCAACAAATGGGTGATGGTTACATTTGTCAACAAAAATCTACACAAGTTTGAAAAAATAACCAATAACTTATGCACAATGCTAAATGTAAAGAGGAAGATGGTATGGTATATTATTTTTCTCCACTTCTATCGGCGTTAATGTAATTACATAAACAAGGGTCTTGAATTTTTTTGTTCACCCAGGGCAAAAAAAAATCTCAGGACTGACTCTGATCATAAACGCAACACCGCAATCCGACAACCTTAAAAAAAAATACTGAAACAAGAAATCGAGCACACAAGCAAGAAAGAAAGAAAGGTACCCTACCTAATGTAGAGATCGGTGACATCAAGGGAGAGCTGGGCGTGCCAATCAGGCTTGTGAACGACCCAGAGGGCCCTGTCCTCCTTGCTCTGGCAGAAGCCCAGGCTCCGGAGCCAGGCCTCAATGCAGGGGAGGCTGTGGGAGTAGAGCGGCCTCGACTTCTCCGGGAGCTTCTGCAGCCACTCGTCTTCCTCCGGCGGCGGCGCGGCCTCATCCGCCTCCGTGCCCTCGGGGGACTTGCAGAGAAGCGGGGGAAGGAATGGTGGTGGGTTTTGAGTTCGCAGATGAGGAAAAGGGAGGGGTTTGAGGAAAAGGGTGTGGAAAAGTGGTAGTTTTTGTGAGGATAAGGAGGTAGAGAGGGAGAGGTTGGAGTTTGGAAAGGTCGAGGAGGGAAGTGTGGACATATCTTTTTTCTTTTTTTTTTTTTATTTTTAAATTGTTTGGATGGAATTGGAAGAAGAGAAAAAATGAAAAGGGAGAGAAGAAGAAGCAGGAAATAAGTAGTATGTTATCTATCCTGCTGCTGCTGCAGCACAACACAAGACTCAATAGTAAAGAGTTTTTTCTATCGGTTCGGGGTGTTTCTACTTTTGTCTGTTGTTTGAGGAGGAGGGGTCGCTTATTTCAGTTATTTGTCCTAATGAATCTTTATTGTAAGCTGCACGTGGCATACTTCATAACCAAAGCTTGGCTGATAAAATTTTATTACTCAACTTTTATTTTTTTTAAAATTTTATCATCCAATTTTTGTTACAAATATTATCAATAAAGCTTTTAATTTTTTATGGTCAATCAAAATATAGTTAAAGAAATAAAATAAAATAAAATCATTTTGTTCATAATGTCATGATAAAATATGTAAAAATGAAAAATTTGACTGATAAAATTTATGAAATATTAAAAGTTTACTTGATAGAATTCACAGAAAAAAAAATTGATGATGAAATCTACAAAATAATTAAAGTTGAATAGTAAAATATTAAAAAAACCTTAACTGATACAGTTTGTAATATAATGAAAGTTATGTTTTAATTTTTTTTATTAAGCTTATATCTATTATTATTAATTAATTAATAAGAAGTGATTTTAGATAAAAAAAATTTAAAATTAATTATTATAAAAGTTCATTTTATTAAATGTTAATTTGTAATTGAATTCATGTTAGAATGATAAATTAAGTTGATTAAACTTTTTTTTCCTGTAAAAAACAAACTCTTTTTTTTCTTTTATTGACCTATCAAGAATTAATGGGTTGCATTGACATTAGTATTATCAACTCACTTAAAAAGAAGGTCTATCCAATTCAATTTACCTTTGAGACACATGTAGTGACTGACAAGTGAATTGGACTGAGATAAGTTGACTTATTTTATGACTTTTAACTTAATAGGATAATCTGTAAAATCTTTTAGAATCATGAAGTTGATATAAAGAAATAACATATTTTTTAACACTTTGAAAAACACTTTTTCTCTTAAACAAAGCTTTAGAAAAAAACTTCGTTAAAGTTGTGAAAAAGGATAAGGTATGAAATAAAAATCCAAAGATTCTTATACTGATTCATTTTACCTAAATACTGTGTCCAGTCCTTGATATACCACCAATATTTTCGTTAACACAAACATTCTTACTACAAGAATTTTTAAACCCAAGCATCTTTAGACTCTATAGGCCATGATTGGAACATTAATTTCATGAGCTATGATACTAATGTCACCAATTATAAAGCAGAGACTGCACATCTCTTCCTTGTATAGTCTCAAGACACAAGACCTGTTCGAGCTTAGTAACGAGTCTTCACTCGATCTCGAGTTTCCAAAATCAGAAGGTCACTTGGCTTTTCATGTTATTTGGTGAAAGCTGAAGTAGCTAGCGACCACTACAAAAAAAAAAAGTAGTCTTTTTTCCAACGAAATATTTCCGACGAATAATATTTCGTCAGTAATTTTAACATTTCCGACAGAAAATAATTTTCGATGGATTATTTTTCGTCGGAAATATTCCGTCAGAAATACCTATGTTACCGACAGAAATATCCGTCGGAAAATATTCCGTGGGAAATACTTTAATTTCCGACGGATTTATCGACGGAAAAATTTCTAAAAATATATAACTAATGTTTCCGATGGAATAATTCCGAAGGACAATATTTCGTAGGTAATTTTAGCATTTCCGGCGGAATATTATCCTTCGGAAATTACCGACGGGATTATCCGTGGGAAATTTCCGACGGATAATATTCCGTCGGTAATTTTAGCATTTCCGACGGATACTTCCATGGAAAATTTCCCATAGATAATTCCGTCGGTAATTTTCTGAAGGAATTATCCGTCGGAAATTACCGACGGCATTATCCGTGGGAAATTTCCGACGGAAAATATGTTGTGGAAAATTTATGAATTTCCGCCAAATTATTTTCCGTGGAAAAAGTTGTGTCGGAAATATTTAGGTTACTAATGAAAATTTTCGTCGGAAAATATTCCGTCGGAAATATTTTAATTTTCAACGGATTTATCCACGAAAAAATTGTGTGGCAAATATTTAAATTGTATTTTAATTTTTTTTTACATTTATAAATTCTTTACTTTGCATTAAACATGTAAGATATTTGCTTTACTCATTTGTTTTGATATTTTTATTATTTTCTATAAAATAATAAAAGAGATACTATTATACTTGTAACATGTAAAAACATTTATAATATTATTGTAAATAATTTATTTAACAATTTTTTATTCACAATAGTGCAAGTCATTATCTAATAACTAAAACGAAGGATGCACAAAAATTCGATCATAAGTTGGAGTTAGAGGATAAATATTTAACAACTCTATTTTTTAGTGTGCATAATTACTTTAAGTAAGATAGTAGTGTTGTTTATTAAATAATTATTAAATTTTTTTAATATATATTAACAATAAATAAATAAACATTTTCAAGAACTAAAACCATAACTTCAATGAACCCTACCATAAACCAATGTAAGAGTGTAAAAAGTTGATTTAAAATTAATTGGTTTTGAATTGAACTTTATGAATGATGAATTTAAAGTCAAATCCACGTATTTAAAATGATGTAAATTATGATTTTCAAAACAAAATCGGTGATGTTTTCCATCCGTGATGTTAAACACTAGTCTTGTTATTTTTAATAGTTCATTTAAAATATTAAAATTTATTTTTAAATGTAAAATTATTTTGGTTTGACCATTTTATAGTGATCACAATTTATTTTATAAAATCACTTTAAATGAAATTCTTCACAGTATGATTTCTTTTTAAATACGTCGTATTTCTCAATTTAGCCTCTAAATTAATTTTTTTTACAAATGAATTCTTTTTAAAAAACAGAGACAAGCTTAAAAATGTTCATTGATTGTTTAAGTTAAAGAGAATGAAAAAAAAAATATGTCAGTTATTATGTAATATCTACATTTTTTAATAATTCTTTAATTCCAAACTTTGAACTTGGTTTACTTTATTTTTTTAAAATTTTATTTATTGGGACTACATAAATACATTGTGTTTTTTAGATATTTTTCATTACTTAAAAATGTTTAAATAAATTTATAATTTGATATTTTTTCTCGCTTTTCTCATTTCTGTAATAGTTACGCACTTAAATAACTTGCGAGATAAATTTTTACATATCAAACATTCAAAACAATAATTTTAAAAAACAAGAGTAAATTCAAAATTTAAACCAAAGAAAGTTGGCGCGGATAGCGTGACATCTCACGCTGATCGCGTGAGATGGTCGACTTCAAGATTCGTTGCTGACTTTCTAATGCTATTAGCGCGAGTTCCCACGCTTACCGCGCGGTATGTTTGAGGTGAAAGGCTTGCTTTGGAGCACCTGGTGCGGATTATGGCGCGAATGGCGCGGTAGATTCGAACTAAATGGCCATGTTGACAACTTGGTGCTACTCGCACGGCTTCCAGCGCTATTCGCGTGATCTATTCAATATGGAGGTATGGCCTTTTTGACCAGTCGTGCTAAACCTCACGCTAATCGCGTGAGATGTTCGCCTTCAATATTCTTTCCAGGCTTTCTGACGCAATTAGCGCGAGTTACCACACTAACCGCGCGGCATGTTCGAGTTGAATGGCTTGATTTTGAGCATTTGGCGCTGATGGCGCAGATTATAGCGCGAATGGCGCGGTTGATTCGAACCTCCATGTACATTTTTCCCGCTTTGCGCGACTCGCGTTGATTACGGCGCTATTCGCGGGAACTATTCAATCTGGACGTATGGTCTTTGTGACCCGACGCTGACAGCGCGAATCATGGCGCTATCCGCGCGGCATTTTCGACAGCTTTAATCTTGTTCCTTTTTCCCTCTTTTCTCCTCTTTTTGGCTCTGAATTAATTAAATGGTAATAAAATAAGATAATAACGAATAAATAAATAAACTTAACTAATTCTAGCCTATATTCCTATTTATTGATTAAATTGTAACTAAATTATCCTAAAAACTAAGATGGGTTAGCAACATATCAAATAAGGCCAGGGTTAGACATTACTGTCCTCAGCAACAAACAGAATCTCAAGATAAGAAGCAAGGATCAACAATGAAACTTAACTTACATGTGACAATCCTGGAATCACAATGTTGAGTATAATCAATTTAAACATCAAAGTTTCAACAACACGTTCAATTCCATCAACTGTAAGAGTAACTTGAGAATTTCGCAGAAGATGTATCTGTTTCACTCAACGCTCAAGTGTATCAAGGTTAATATCATCACTCAATTCAACACAGTAATAGCACGACCATAAGCTTAATCATATTCTCAATTTCCCTGAGATAAGAAACCTAAATGCATGCAGAACTGATTAAAAGGTCTTTTTTAGGCTTGTAACTTGGCCTGGTTCAAGGGTAAGAAAAATTTTGGAGAGTGCCTAAGTAGATTCAGATCGAATTCCCTAAGTCCATAGCTTTTGTGTCGACTCATGTCTTCAAGTTAGACTCTGTCAACTTCATATCAAGCATCATTTCAACTTCAACATGTGCATCACATACCAACAGTCACAATTCCATTCATGCTTTCATGCAATCAATGCCATATTTCATTTCATTGAAGCTTCGTACAAAGATATCTTATCCATCACTGATTCCACAATTTTGATTCTGAGGAAAATATGATATGTGGACAACCTTTATTTAAATTGTAATTATTGAATATTTACTGATTTTTAGCAAGCTAAAAAAAAATTTCTGTTAGACATCATTTGTTTCTTGACTATGATTTATGAAATAATGTGTATGCGTCCATTTGCAGATATCTCTGTAGTTGCTGTCCCCAACATGCAATAACCAACAAGGTTACAGCGCCACTGAAACACTTAATCAAGTGTGCATTATTTGTGAAATCGCAACCCACATGGAACATTAATCCAAACAGAACACAATCATACACAATTTTAAAATAAAACTACTACCATAAAATCATCAAACAATCAAGTATCTAACTGTCGTAATCCAAATGTACAGAAAATTAAAAACCATAAAATGAAACACAAAACAATAAAAGTGGTCCTGATCACTCCTCACTCCTCGCCCTCTATAATCTCATCCTCAGCCTCAGCAACCTGAGAAGGCTCAGGAATGACTAAGGCTGGCTTTGTAGCATCTGAGGGTCCTGGAGGAGTAAGAGCTACTGGTGACGCCACTGGTGGCTGGGAAGGTGATGCGGTAGCTGGATACTGGGCTTGGTATGTGCTGGTGTCGACGCCGCTTAGCCTGCAGAGTTCCTCTAACATTCGTGTCTGATCATCAAGCTGGGTCCAGATGAAGGCCTGAAGGGATAGGTAGCTGGGTGAGTCCTCATAAAGAAGCTCACGTACGGGTGCCCACTGGGTGGGAGAAGAAGGAGGAGCAGGCTGTGGTGCAGGGACTTGTGGCTCAGGATCGTCAGGCTTAGGTACCTCGCGAGGACTCCTCGCAGCAAGCTCCTCTGGTAATAGCTTCGAGGCTCTGATGATCTGCTCCTCTGTAGCACTCTTCATAGCATCAAGGTAAGTCTTGTGGCTCATCAGAGAAGCGATCTAGACATCCATCGGCTCATCATCTGGGATCTCAACACCAGCTTCTCGACACAGGTGAGAAATCAAGGACGAGTGACCTAGCCATGACTTACTGCTAGCGTCTTGAGTCATGTGAAGAATCCAGTTAGATAAAACGTTTGCAATGTAAAGATTACCTTCGTCCCGGAGTACATATAAAAGGATGGCGCATTCTACGTTGACATCAGTCATATTTGTGGAAGGAATGACTGTGTGGTTCACAAACTGGTGCCAAAACGCTCATCACCCACTAGATCGTGTTTCCTCATCTTCTCTGAAACATAATCTAAATCGGCCTTCGTCTTCCAGGATGTATATAATCCTATGATAGCATGCCTGATCCTGTCGGCCAGCTGAGGCATATCATCTCTATACATCTTCGTCAATACGTTGGGCTGCATCCTTAGAAACAATTGACCAAACTCGCATCCGTCGAAAGGATTGTAGCTGGTATCGAGAAATCTCTCGATAGTCTTATCATCAAATGGGACCTGTTTCCCTCTAACCCAGCTAACTCTCCGACTAGCGATTGTGGTTTGGTTGACGTTTGATAGAAACTCTTTTAAAATCGAACTGGAACTAGGCTCTGGGAAGCTGACTAGCCTCTGCCACTATCGCCTGATGATGACCTCCAATATAGGGTTCCCCTCAGGTAAAGTCTCCCATAAGATCTTCTTCTTGGGGGTGATCTTCTTGGGCAGGTACCATGTGTCAAATTGCTCCTCACACTCCAAGGAACGGAAGCGGCCTTCATCATACCCTGATACACGGGTCCGCTTGCCGGTGGAGGCATTTATGCTTTTCTTCTTCCTCTTTTCCACTTGTTTGCCCTGAAATTTAGAAAATGTATATATACAAATGTCACTCAGAGGTAATTTACAGTGACAACCATGATATGGACCCAATTGTAGCTATTCCCAGATTTATCTTTATTCATATGGCTAAAAAGCCACACTCAGCAAATATAATCAACAAAGTTTCACAGTTTATAATCATTCATGCAACAATGATTCCTAGATTTAAGATTTATGTCTGTCACCAGATGACACAATCAATTTTAATTAATTAGAGAACCCAACATAATTTACTCTTTTTCACACTAGTATCCAGACCTATCATTCTTGTCAAGTTCACTATACTTTGCATCACTGAAATCAGAGTTCATATCAATCAGTGTTAAATCAGCAAACGCAACATAATGGTTCAG
>PYAF01001965.1:69851-95098 GCA_007407185.1 Glycine tomentella
TATCTCTGATGATTGATATATAGCTCTATATAATGGACTATTTCTGTATGAGCTATGGATATTTTATGGGTTGTACATCATGGACTGTATATTATTACTGTGTGATATATATTTACGGAGACGAGAACTATGGTTATACTAGGTAAATATGCATAAATTTCTTTACGCGCTACACGTTATTTTGAAAAAGAAATTATTACTCACTTAAACTTGAATTTTAAATCACATTGTTATTGTTTTATGAAAAACAAATACAAAATATTGGCACGAAATTTTTAACAAAGCAACCAATCCAAATCACGTTTTAGAAATAATTACGAAAGAGAGGCGGTTGTTACAACGACCCTGATGGTGCCGAAAGGGTGATACGGTTAAGCCGAGCACGACCCTGAGGGAAAGACTAAAGAAAGATAATACCTGAAGGGTGATACAGTTAAGCTGAGCACGACCCTGATGGCACCCAACGGGTGATACGGTTAAGCTGAGCACGACCCTGCAGGAAAGACATATTGACCCAAGGGTGATACAGTTAAGCTGAGCACGACCCTATGGGACCCCAAAGGGTGATACAATTGAGTTGAGCATGACCCTGCGGGAGCAACCTAAGTCTAGTAATGAGCTCATTGTCTAGTTTAGGGTATTAAAGAGGAAAAATAACAAAGGTAAGCTATGCATTGACATGATTGAAAATGATGCTTGCATTAATGATGAAGTATGAACTTATTTTTAAGTGTTTGTGAATAAAATGAATCTACTTCGGGCTATATGTTTATGAAATTAAAAATCAACTATAATTGTTCACATGTTTTCTTAATAAACCAAAGTAGCTAGAATGATGATGATGACACTGTATGATAAGCAAATTTTCACCTACTGGGAATTCTTTGGAATTCTCACTGTTTTAGTATGTTCCCGTGCCATTCCAGATAGGTAAATCGAAAGGAGGAGCTACAGAGTGAGGACAAGTTGGAAGATTTCTTTTAATGTTGTGGACTTGTAGCATTTAGTTATATGCTTTGTAATATATGGACATTACTATTATTGTAGTGAATATTATTTACAAGTTATTATTAAGTTGTAATTTATTAAAGAGACCAAAAAGTCTCTACAGGCTCAATATAAGCGTAATTTTCTAATATTGAGATAAGTTTTTCTTAATCAATTTTGGTTAAAAAAATTTACGTTAGAAAAGTTAACATATTCTAGTTACGTATTATGACCTAGGCATAATATTGTAATTGGAAGTATGTTACATTGCCGGGATTAATCACGATACCTCGTAATTTTTATTAACTTGTAAGCAACTTTACTCAAATAAGTTTGCGATCTCTTCGTAAAGATCAAGATACCTTATTGATTGATAACTTACATAAAATGATTAACAATTGACTTATATGACAAATCATGACCTCAATGAACGAGAACAATATGAATTTCGGGTTGAAAGCTCTATTGCACCGCGGTTCATACTCTCGATAAAAGAAACATAGATGAATTATAAATGAAATTGCTAATTCCATCGAAGGAAACCAGAAATTTCATAAACGATTAATCAATCGGATTACAAACAACTCATGATCTCAATGAAAGAGAACCATATGAGCACGTGGTTGACAAATTATTGTACCTCGGCTCATACTCTCAATAAAAGAAACATACATGAAACAAATTCCATAATCAATTAATCAATCGAATTACAAAATGATTCATAATCTCAACGAAAGAGAACCATATGAACGTGGTTGACAAATTATTGTACCCTGGCTCATACTCTCAATAAAAGAGAAACACATGAATTACAAGATTACATTGTTAATTCCAACACAAAAAACAAATACTTATTTTGCCATATGGCTTATTTTCAATTTGTCCGTATTCCAAGTTCGTTTGATTGCCTTTTCATCAAGGGTTTCCAACATGTAAGCTCCTTGTCCGAGTTTCTGTGAAATCCGGTATGGTCCCTCCCAGTTAGCTTCTAACTTCCCCTCTCGAGCATTTTTATTTCCGATATCTGTCCTTTGAAGCACTGGGTCTCCTTGTTCGAAACACCTCGGCTTCACTTTCTTGTTATACTTTGTGGCTGCTCGCTGTTTTGCTAGCAAATCCCGGGAATGGGCCTCAACCTGGATCTCATCTGTCAGATTCAACTCAATGGCCAGAGCCTTATTATTCTCTCCTTCACCCTTCTGAAGTACGTGGTTGCGTCTCCAAGATAACTGTCCAATCTCTACTAGTATCATAGCTTCATAGCCATAGGTCATTCGAAATGGTGTTTCCTTGGTAGACGTTTGAGCCGTGGTTTTGTGTCCCCACAATACACAATAAAGCTGCTCTACCTAACTCGAGTCGGCATCATGTATCCGCTTTCGCAATCCTTCAACGATTACTTTATTTGCTGCTTCAACTTGTCCGTTAGATTGCGGGTGTTCTACTGAAGCGAAGTGATGCTTGATTTGGAACCTATCCATCATTTCCTGAAAACGCCTATCAGTGAATTGAGTTCCGTTATCAGTTACAACCTCACCTGGGATCCCAAACCTGGAAATGATGTTTCCTTAAAAAAACTCTGCACTCGAGCTGACGTAATCGTGGAGAGAGGTTCTGCCTCAATTCACTTTATGAAGTAATCTACTGCCACTATTAACCATTTTAACTGTACTTCTACTGCTTTGAACGACCCCAACAAATTCATTTCCCACTTAAAAAAGGGACATGGTGATGATATAAATTGCAACTCGGCGGGAGGGACCACAATAACTTGGCATGTTTCTAACAACTTTCACATTTTCTGACGTGACTTGCAGAATCAGCTTCCATTGTCGGCCAATAGTATCCGGCTCGCAAAGCCTTCCTTGCTAATGCCTTAGCACCCATGTGTTGGCCATTGATGCCTTCATGTATCTCGGTCAGCACGTACTCAACTCTATCGGGTTTCACACAAACCAGCATCGGGGCGTGCAGTCCTCTGCGGTAGAATTCATCATCTACTATTGTGTACATGGCTGCATCACGTACCAGTTTCCTAGCTTCCATCACATCGTCTCGTAGTATACCCCTTTCCAGATAATCAATCATTGGTTGCCTCCAGTCTTCCGCTGTCGAGATTATCATCACACAGGTTGGTCTAGAAATTTCCTGCTGAATCATGATCCAGTGATTACCCGGGCTCTTGGTACTTGCCAATTTCAACAAGATGTCTGATGGAATGCTTTTATTTAAATATTTTTCTATCCTTAGCTTTTTTTGACCTCTCTTGGACTTTTATTTTTCCATTCTAATTCAGTTTTTGTCTTAGGCAAGTAAGTGGGCTTAATTGCTAATTGTTGCGTATTTTCAGATTTTTGTTCACTTGACATATCTGACTTGTACAGGACCTATAGAGTGCTATGGAACTCTGAATGGAGCATTCTAGGAGTCCCTGGAAAGATAACAAAAAGATCTACAAGTTTTCTAGAAATAGACCGAGGCCAATTCTATCATTTGGAGGGTCATTTTAAGCTTCAAAGTTAGCACCTCTGCACTTGTAATTTTGGGCTGCGAATTGGACTTTTAGTGGTGTAAATAGTAAATAATTAGATTGTTGGGTTTTTTTATGGCCCATTCTATTTTTAGAACTTAGTCACTATATGTATTAGTGACTTTATTGAAACTTGGACAACACTTTAAAATTCAATAAACAAGTTTATATTTCTTTTCTTTAGTTTTTAGAATCAAAAGCTTGTTCTTTATTTTCTCTCATTTGTTCTTCATTGTTCTTCATCTTCCATTTTGCTATTCTTCCATTTTTCTGCACTTACTTCATGAGGCTTTCCTTGGTGATCATCATGGAAGGCTAAATCATTAATCAATCCAAGGATCTAACTCAAGCAAGAGAAGAATTGGAGTTCTGGTTCGGTATTTCGAATTCTACTTGAATACTCACCTTCTTCTTCAATTTCTATTATGTTTTCATGATTATGAATGCATTTAGGATTGAAAGTGAGTTAGGATTATGGATTCATGTCCTAATTTCAAATGATAATCACAAGATTAATTGAATGATAGTTCAGTTAGGGTTGTGGTTTCAATTAATTTAGGAGTAGAGTCGATTGAACTGCTTCTATTGAGATTGAATGAATGTTCATGATAGAATCAACTTATGAGAATGATGATGATTCGAATAGCTTGGGTTGGTGAATTGGATTGATGATTTCTAATCTGTTTTGCTTTACTCCTTGATAATCTTGTTAATTTCTACATTGTTCTTTAATTTTAGTTTGTGTTCTTGCATGTTTTATTTTACGCATACCAACTGTTTGACAAAATTCCCCTTATTATTACTAATGATTTGAAGCTAGAACCATATTGATCGTGTCTTTGAGTCGACCTAGGTTAACTCTGTGCTACAGAATTAGCTTAGTTAAATTGTTTTTGATGCGTCTCGACAACGCAATATCAATGTTGGCCCTTGCATTTTCTTCTCTAGGGATATGGCTCACCATTACTTTGTCAAAATCAACAATTATCTCCTTCACCTTCATCAAATATTTGGCCAACAACGACCCCTTTACTTGGTAGCGCCCCTCGATCTGGGCTGTGACGAGCTGAGAATCGGTGAACACCTTTATTTTCTTTGCTCCCTGTTCCTTAGCCTGCAGTAACCCGACTATTAGTGCTTCATACTCTGCCTGATTATTCGATGTTGGGAAATTTAATTGAAGAGATTGCTCAATAGTCGCCCCTTCTGGATTTTCAATTATGACCCCGGCTCTGCTTTCTTTCATGTTAGATGACCCGTCAACGTACAACTTCCAACATTTCTCTGTATCTCCAATAATCGGAGTTAGTTCCATAACGAAATCTGCCAAAGCTTGGGATTTAATAGCATGTCGGACTTCATATTTCAAGTCAAACTCGGACAGTTGTATCACCCAATTTATCATCCTTTCGGCCAAGTCCGATTTATGCAATACCTGCCGAATTGGCTGATTAGTTCTGATCACGATCGTATGGCTTTGGAAATAAAGGCGAAGCTCCTTTGAAGCTACCAATAGGGCAAAAGCCACCTTTTCCAACCTTTGGTACCGTAACTCGGAGTTTTGGAGGGTCCGACTTACGAAATAAACAGGTTTTTGCGTTTTGGAGGCTTCCCTTACCAATATCGCGCTAACCGCTTCATCTCCCACCGATAAGTATAAAATTAATATCTCTCCAGGATCTGGTTTCGATAACATAGGTGGGGAGGCCAAACATCTCTTTACCTCGGTGAATGTAGTCTCGCAATTCGAGTTCCAGCCTACCACGACTTCTTTCTTTAGCAGCTTAAAGAAAGGGAGTGCCTTCTCTACTGATTTCAGAAGAAAGTGCGTTAAAGCGGCCAGTCTTCCCGTCAGTTGCTGAATCTCCTTTGTACTTGTTGGAAATTGCATGTCCAGCATGGCCTTACATTTATTCGAGTTTGCTTCTATTCCTCTATGGGTTAACATGAAACCCAGGAATTTCCCGGTCGAGACACCAAACGCACATTTAAGTGGATTTAAGCGAACATTATATTCCCTTAACTTGCCAAATGTTTCTTCCAAATCTTTTATATGGTCATCCATGGTGGTTGTCTTCACGATCATATCATTTATAAAAACTTCGATATTTCGAACGAGTTGGGGCTCGAAGACCTTATTCATCATCCTTTGGTATGTATCCCCTGCATTCTTCAACCCGAAAGGCATCACTTTATAACAATAGTTTGCCTTGTCGCCTATGAAAGCCGTTTTTCTTGATCAGCTGGGTACATGGCTATCTGATTATATCCCGAGTAAGCGTCCATGAACGATAGTAGCCGGAACCCAAACGAGTTATCCATGAGTTGATCAATATTCGGCATTGGATAAGCATCCTTAGGACATACCTTGTTTAAATCGGTGTAATCCGTACATACTCTCCATTTCCCGTTAGATTTCCAGACCATGACTACATTGGATAACCATGTGGTGTATTGAATTTCTCGTATGAACCCGGCTTCTAGCAACTCTTTGATGTGTGTGGGCAATGCTTGAGTTCTTTCAGGGCCGAGCTTTTGTTTTTCTATTGGACCGGCTTTGATCTGAGGGTACATGGATAATTTGTGGCAACAAAATGTCGGATCTATGTCCATTATTTTTTATGCTCTCCATGCGAACACATCCTGGTTCCTTTTGAGGCATTCCATGAGTTTGACTTTGATGTTTGCATCCACCATTTTTCTAATCTTAGTGATTTGACATGATTGGTTTCCTATCTTCACTCTTCCACATCTTCAGCTGGTTCTGGTCTCCATTCTTCAGAACTCTCTCTCATGTCGAGCTCCACCATGTTTATTGGCTTTCCCGACTATCGTTCCGCTATTTCCCAGCCCACTTGATCCCCCTGGCGTATTTGGGGTGGTGAAGATGGGTCGCCTTCGCTTTCCCTAATAGTGTTGTAGTAACATTGCCGGGATTCTTTTTTGTCCTCGCAGATTGTCACCACCTGATCCTTGTTCCCTACAAATTTTATTTTCTGATGTTTGGTAGACATTAACATATCCCACTTATGGATAGTTGGTCTTCCCAAGATAATATTGTACGGTAAAGGGAAATCGGCCACAACAAATTTGACTCTTTCTGACTTGAACGCATCCTTGGTTCCTAATGTCATCTACAAGTCAATAGAGCCTTTAAGACTGATATTTCCTCTGTTGAAGCCTATCCACATCGTCTTACAAGGCTTCAAGTCCTCCTCGTCCAAATTCATCTTTTTGAACGCACTCCATAAGATGATGTCTGCAGAACTTCCATTATTTACAAACATTCTTTTAACTCGGCAATTCGCCATCGTTCCAGTAATTACTAGGCCATCCTCGTGACCCGGCACCACATCTTCCATATCCTCCTTCGTAAAATATAAAATAGGAGGTTTCAGCTCGCTAGCTTTCCCCTTAAACTTGGGCTGCTCCCTTACTGAAAGAATCTCTTTCAAGTACTTTCGTCTCTAATTGGCGATATCTCCTCCTCCTCCCAAAGCTCCAGATATAACATTACATTCGAATTCCGATTCTTGGAACTCGTCATCCTCATTATGTCTTTTCTTCTTGTCTTCCTTTTCCTTCCTGGGTTGGGCTTCTTCTCCCTTGCGCTTGTTTCTGCGACCCTGGGTCTTTATTGCATACTGCCTCAACCTTCCTTCTCTGACAAATTTTTCAATAGCATCTCGAAGATCCCAACACTGGTCAGTGGTGTGTCCCGGTCCATTATGAGATTCACAGAACCAAGATTTATCCACTCAGGCCTTATTGTACAATGGACGAGGCCGCTCCACCTTCTTCATGTCTGTCAACGCTACCTCCTTCCAAACTTGTGATCGGATACATTCAGTGGCATGTATTTTTCATGCTTGTTTTCATACTTCCCCGGTCTGAATTTGGACTCCGTATTCCTGCCATGATTTGGATTTCCGGGGTGTTGTCGGCCCCTTGGCAATGAGCTCCTCCTTTTGGGGCTCCTTTCCTTCTCTCTACCTGTTGCATTCGCGATTTCCATCTGCTCCAACTCCAAATACTTTTTTGACCGGGCTTGAAACTCCATCAACGACTTCACCAGGTCTGTGCCTAGAGACTCGTCTCGTTCCTAGCTGCGTGACTATTCTAACGTCCATGATTCTCGTTATGGTCCGGGGTCTCCACATTCCTGAGACGTTGTTCCATGTGTTGTATGCATTGTTCTTCCTCACGTTTCCATTCCTCATTTCGTTCCTCAATCTGGAGCGTAATGTTTCTAACATCCTCCTGCCTTTGAAGAGCATATCTTTTCTCCATACTCTCAATTCGAGCCAGGATCGAATTTAAAATGTTACTCACTAATTGTTCAACTGGCTCTGATTCGTGGGTCGCCATAGCCACTTGATGATGAACCGGGTTGGTTGATGACCATCACGAATTACTCGTCCCGTTGGAGCAGGAGATGAGGCTGAATCTAAAACTGCATCAGTCACGTGCAAATCTTCATGGTGAACCGCGTTCTAATTGCCAAGTGGTAATTCTCCTCTTCCCGGCACATCAGAATGTGGTGGTAGAGACTGGTTGCTTCTGGTGTTAACCATCATGAATCATGGGATTTAAATTTTACAGTCCCCACAAATGGCGCCAATGTTTTGTAGTTTGTGAACAGAAATGTCCAGCAAGGATGCTGATAATTTAATGTTGGATCAAGCTCTATCTTATGGTATTTATATGGAAGAAATACCTTTAGAAGACGATCACTATGCACGAACAATACTCAACCAGTGGGGTGAGGTGTGTGCACAATGTGAATGAAAATAAGAGAGAACGAGAATGTGTGTACCTTTTCCTCTGAAAATATCTATTATTTACACTGCACTTACCTCTTGGTCAGTTGCAGATTTTCCCCGATCATCATGACCGAGATCTCTAACTGTTGGGTATCACGATCATTGAAGTTGTCAAAATCCACGATCTAACTTTCAGTTAGGTTCAAGAGTCCACTACTCCTCAATAGACCTTGTCATTAAGTCCATTTATAAAAATTGTAACAAGGATCATCACCAATAGGTTGATGCACTTTAAGGCAATTTCAAGTCTAAACTAATTAAATTCTATTGACACTATCACTCTCTCTCTTTATATATATATATATATATATATATATATATATAGTTTGGATATCAGAATATATTATGTTTTTTATAAAATTATTATAAAATAAAAAATGCTTATTTTTATCATCTCTAACCAGTATACGTTGACCAAACTTATAAACATATAAAAGGGATCAACAGTTTGAATTTATTGTATTTATTCTAAATTATCGCGGGCAAAAGATAGTTTGATAAGTAGTATAATAATTTATTCTAATTTAATTAGTAGATTTTTAGGATATGACTAATAAGACTTTTTTTTTTTTTTTGTAAAAACAAAATATAGTTAACGTAGATACCTATGTTTCTACTAATTTGATGAAGGTTTTGGGTGGCTTGCGAAACTAATAATTATTATCATGCACTTATAATCTTGAGTCGATCTTAAAAAAAATAAAAATTACCTTCTGCGTAAATATATTTTTTATTCATAGTAAAATTAAACCACATAACATTAATGAATATTTTATGTAAAATTTAATTAATATTTGCATATTTATTGAATAAACTCTAATTTTTATAATGCCCCTGCCACTCCTATCTATCTCTCTAGTAAATATTTTCCTGACCCAACTAACAACCCACAAATCATTAAATCACTTTGTCGATAGGATAATCGGATGTTAGTATGCATGTGCCTTTTAGAATAATAGGAATACTGGAATAGGCCACGCCATGTTATAGTTTGTGTTAGTATGAAGGTCTACCATGCTTCAAGTTGCTTTCTCGCTAGTAATGAAGCCTTCCTTGACATTAAGTCGCTTCTATATCTCGTGTTAACAAGTATGAAGGGTCTACATGGTGCAACGAGGGAAGAAATATCATGGAAACCGATTTAAAGCATGGTACCTTGAATTCATACTAAAACACACCATAACATGGCGTGGCCTATTCCAGTATTCTTATTATTCTAAAAGGTGAACGTTTCAATATTCTAACACACTATCACATACTAAAATCCAATAATATTATCTTATAGAGAGGAAATTACTAAACACTGCTTCGGTGCCACTTCCTCTAAGTCCCACGATGCCACACTTCTACTGTATATATTCTCTGCATGCAGTTCCACGAAACATAGGTCAAAATGCCACGGTTTGGAAAATTAATTGTCAATATGCCACATCTCCGAAAAGATTTGTTGAAATACCACAACACATAATTCGCAGCACACCTAGGCGAATTAGGTGGCTGATGTGGCAATGCAGCATTGGTTGGCATATTTTGGTAGAGGGATTAGCGAATTTGGTGCTGACCGGCCACTCCTTTATTGGGCAGCGCAGACACGTGGCAAGGTCTGGTTGGATGGAAACGTAATTGGGCATGGCTGCTTGCGAATTACGTAATAATTGGATGTAATTTGGTAGATGGGATTGCGATTTAGGTACGTGAATTTGGTAAATCATATAGCGAAATAAGTAAATAAAATTGGGTATATATATCTGCCTCTTGAAATCACCAAACACGTTCGGCTCAAAGTTATCGATTGTTTAAAAATTTTCATTCGAAAAGCTATTTTGTTAGTTTTTTTAATTTATGCAAAATGATTGCTAATAGAAATGGTTTAATAACCATTGTCTATTATAATGGGAGTAAATACATTGGGCCTAACGGTCAAGTTTTTGAAGGAGAAACAAAAATGTTTCGTATGCCGGCAGGATGTAGCCACCGCGATTTGATGAAAATGATATACAAGAAGTTAAGATTACAACGCGAACAATCGGTCTCTTAATTGACAACTAGATGTGCGTCGGGCAACCCAGTGCAGTGGGTTGCTGTGGATATTGTAGATGATGATGATGTTGCTTTAGTTACAGACGCTTGCATATCGGATGGAGCAAACCCAAGATTTATTGAGTTGTATGCAGAATTAAACTGTGGGGGACAATCTAGCAGTCACCGTACGGTCCAGCCCAAAAGGTCCATTGACATAAACAGAGAGCCGTCGGTGAATCCGGAAGATAGAGATGTGTCCCAATCACCACCAATACCAACCCAACCAACACAACAAATGGATGATGAAGAAAGGTATATATCGCTCTCACTAGCACCAGAAAATGAAGCAATGGGGAATGAAATGGTGCCGACCCACGATCCAGTTTGGCCTATAGACAGTTCCGAGGACGAGGTGGACGAAGGTGTTATTCCAGATGGTGACTCGTCAGATACGAACATAGACGGTGACTTCGAGTATGATTTTCGAATGCCTTCTCCGGGCAATGTCGGAATGCAAGACCCAATGCAGCGTCAAGGTACCGATGCACAATATTTTGTTATGTAGTAGTTATATAAGTATTGTAGGATTAATAAAAATTATTGTAGGTTTAATAGAAATTAGTGTAGGTATAATAGAAATTAGTGTAGGTTTAATAGTAAGGTGATGAATAAAAGGTGTTAAAACTTTTATGCAATTATTCAATGATATAGGAAAAATTGTTATAAATATAAGTGTCAGAAGTAAGATGATTAATTTATATAATTAATCATGGAAAAGTTTTTCATTCACAATGTTTGATATGTCTAATGATTTAGGAGACGACAGCATTCCATTTTGGTCTGACGTAAGGCATTACACACATGTTAATTGGGCATACACAGAGCAGCAGTATGGTGATATGGAAGGAGGTCAAATACCTAACTGACAGATGGGTGAACAATTATATAAGAATCAGGTGTTTGAGACCAAACGGGATGTGTAATTGGCTATAAAACAATATTGTATGGCTAATCATCGCACTGCAATAGTAAAAAAAAGTGATACGAAAAGACTGATAATGGTTTGAGAAAATCATTCTGACGGTTGTCCGTGGAGGATGAGGGCATAACAAAAAAAGGGTGGCACTAAATGGGTTGTAGGCATATGGAATAACGAACACACATGCGTTGGTCAGAATCTTTCTCAAGATCACAAGCAACTTGATTCAGATTTCATATGTTCGATGATATTAGGTACGTATATACATTAAATTGAAGTTTGGTTATTGTTTACAATTAGTTAATGTATTATTGTATGACGAAATGCAGAAATGATTAGAGAGGATCCTAGTGTTAAAATTGGGTTAATTCAAGAAAGGATAGCATCCATGCTTGGATTTCACATATCATACACGAAGGCATGGAAGGCAAAACAAAAGGCCATTGTCAAGGTTTTCGGAGATTGGGATGAGTCGTACGCATTTTTGCCTAGGTGGTTGGGATACATGTTAAATTTTGCTCCTGGGTTTGCATACAAGCTGGATTTGCACGACCATTTCATTGATGGCGTACTTGACGGAAGTGCTAAGGTGTTCAACAGGGTGTTCTGGACTTTCAAACAGTGTTGCGATGCTTTCAATTATTGCAAACCAGTCATAAGCATCGACGGAACCCATTTGTATGGGAAATATCGGGGAACACTACTTATTGCAACATCAGTTGACGGAAACAATTATGTTCTTCCAATTGCATTTGCAATTGTTTCCAGAGAGAATATCGTCAATTGGTCATGGTTTTTGGCACTGATTCGCATACACGTTACGCAGAAAGAGGGAATTTGCCTTATTTCAGATCGGCATGCAGGCATAATTGCCGCAGTAAACAATGTTGATTTGGGATGGCATCCACCACGGGCGTACCATGTTTATTGCATTCGTCACCTGGCCAGTAATTTTAATCATAAGTTTCACAATGTCGTATTGAAGAAACAATTGAAAAGATTAGGTATGTTTATCCATTAGAAGGCAATGTTATTATATGCAATGACTCCATTTATCCGTCGTATTTACTGTTACATTGTGTTTGTATTTGCAGCCTATACAACCTCGCGGCTAGATTTTGATGTCGGATTAGAAACATTTAAAGAATCAAGCCCTCAAATAGCTGCATGGATTGATAATAACCCCAAGAAGAAGTGGAGTGTAGCGTACGATGAATAGGGAAGAAGGTTTGGTCACATGACAACCAATCTTTCAGAGTGCTTCAACAGGGTGCTCAAAGGAGCCAGAAGCCTTCCTATTACGGCACTTGTGCGGTTCACATACGCTCGTTTAGTAGCATACTTTGTCGCACATGGTCAAGAGGCCCGCGAGGAGATGGCAAGAGGTAATCATTTCTCGAAGGTAGCATGGCAAAAATATACGAGGATGGTTGAAAGATCGGCAACGCACTACGTCACTTGTTTTGACTCACTTAGGAATAGATTTGAGGTTCAAGAGACGTACAACATACGCACCCATACTGGCGGGAAGAAATGGTCTGTGTCGTTAGCTGAACGCAATTGTCAATGTGGTGAGTTCACTGCCTATCGGTTCCCGTGTAGTCATGTTATTGCAGCTTGTCGATCAACACACCACGATCTCAGGTAGTATGTCGACCCTGTATATAGTGCCGCGTATCAGTGTCAAGTGTATGCACCACAGTGGTATCCAATTGGAAATGAGGATTTCATACCACCAGCTGCACCACCGATTGTCATATCGGATGTAATGTTCAAAAGGAAAAAAGGACGACCAAATACTACGCGCATACGCAACGAGATGGATTCGCGTGAAGGGTCATCAACTTGTACCACATGTGGTTATTGTAACGTTGTGGGTCACAATAGGCATAATTGCCCTTCCGTCAACCAACCGCAATGATGTACTTATTGATTATCGTGATGTACTAGGTAGAAATTAAACAATAAACATCGCAAATAAAATTAACATTTGTGGAAGGTAGCATGCAATGAACATTAAACTAAAATATTGTTCGAAATTGTCAACCATGATAATGCCTAAACACAACAATATATTACAAGTAGTTACATTTACAACAGCTACATAAAAAAAAAAGTCAGTCATGCTGGTGACGGTCTTCGTGATATCCTCTGCAACGGCGGATGTCGTGCTCGTACGGTGACATATGACATCGAAATTGTGCTTCCCTCACTGGATTTCGTCGAATGATAGGATCAGGGGCATCGTTACCATCGTCGTCGTCTTCCTCATCTCCGTCATTCATGGCCACGAGTATGTCTTCCGTCGTGTACCCTGCAAAACTGGGGGAATGTACATCCACATGCGGATTTGTCGGTGGGGTAGACATCGTTGCATCGTCATATGGCACTGCATCACTGGGCCTATAACAATCCGCAAAACTAGGAGAAGGTGAACTAGGACCAGCGAAGTAGCAGCAGCATAACTAGGCCCAGCTGCATACATAAGATGTGAATATGCGAATCCACCCTGCGGCATCGACGGAACGTTAAACCAGGGAGGGTACTGTGTCCCAAGAAGCTGATGTGGTGGCCACCAATATTGCTAAGGAAGTCCCGCCGGGTACCCAGGTGCGAAGTACATGCCAGAAGGACGTGGAGGAAGATGCGGTAGCACAACAGGTGTGTCCACAACTGGGGGAGTACTGTGGTGTAGCTGTAACCCCTCGTGCTGCGCACGGCGGTTTCTGCGAACAACTGGAGGAGGGGCCTCTGTCTGACGAACTACGGGTGCTGGTGCCGCATCTCCAGCATCTGTTAATCTTTCTACATCATCGCATGCGGACAATGCCCAAACCGCCTCCTCATAGATCTGGGTCATGTTAAATGACCCTTGAGCCTCAGGGGAAGTCATGTGAACAACCGTCTCGACTCGATCCGCCTGTACATCATGTATAATGAGTAAATTAAAAAAAATTACATTATAAAACAACAACATGTCATACTGTGAAATTACGTACCACATGGGCATGTAACGCAGCTCTGCGTGTCATCCACCGACGGGTGACAGAGTAATACAATTGCATGTACTCACTGTTAACCGATAGGAAGCCATCTCTGTGCATAGGCTGAACATTCTGCACGACAAGGGCATCTCGTGCTGCCCATTGGGAAATGTAAAATGCGTGCCGCACAGTCCAGTCGACTTCGGTCTTACCGGTGACGGTGATCGTCAGCAGCACACTACAGTCAATCGGGTCTTCTGGAATATGCTGATCAAACCCAAACTAACGTAGTACTCTATCAGGTTGTTGATATACAACAAGCTCATAACAAATAAGCGGACAAACAGCCAACCATCTATGAGCCACGTCAGCCTCCGATGGATGGACAAGGTCGACAATGTCGTACGGCCTCCAACATATGTTTTGACGGCGCATGACATCAATATGATGCCGATATCTACGAATGTTTGTAAAAACTGTTTGCCGTGTAGTGTATACGTTAAACCTGTAACAAAATAGTCCATCATTAACAATATAGAACCGTAATAAAAAAACTGTATTTAAATCTACCATACAATACCCATGACCGTAGATCTCATGGTGCAAGTCTTGTTGGTCCTGCAGAGGGGGAAGCTGAGGAGAAATGGTGGGGAATCACGTCCAAACCCACAGCTGCAACAACAAAGCACACCCACCCATCTCACGACGAGATGGACGAGTGGCCTTGCACAATTCCCTATACAAGTATGCAAGCACCGCAGAGCCCCAACTGAATGTTCCAGTGTGTTCGAAATCATCCAGGTGCAACAAGTATCGAGTGGGGACAAAGCTCAAAGCCGTGTCAACAAATAACATACCGCCTAAGATACGTAATATCAACGCACGTGTGTATCTTCGACGTCCTACTTCAGTGTCGACATAGATGGCATAATCACCAAACTGATCCCGTAAATAGTGAAGTCCCAACAAACTGCCATGCAAATCCCGACCAGCAGGCGGCTCAAGGCCTAATAAATCACCAATAATAGCACGCAAGTTGTGTCGACCGTGACGGCCAGACACAACATGACCGTCGGTCGGTAACCCCAAAAGATGATGCACATCCTCTAGGGTGATTGTTACTTCACCCATCAGCATATGAAATGTACGCGTCTCCGGACACCAACGTTAAATAAGTGCAGACACAAGGTGATGATCGATCTGAACGAAGAAATTTACGAAACAATTTTTATATACATTAGAATACATTCTCAACGCCAAATGACATAGTTAACATTTGGCTTCATATATTTACCTCATGGTTGCGCAGCCACGCAACGTGATAAAATCCTGCCTGGCCAAGCCATGGCTGGATCTCGTCAGGTATACCAGCGTGATCGTGTGTCGCGGCGATCCTAACATTAATAACACGATCCCGCATCGATGGATCAGCCTGGGAATTCCACACATGAGTGGAAATATGTTTCTCCTGTAGTGTAAGGAGACTCCGTACGGATGGACCTGGGTCAATCACACTCAGTGATGACTCAGACGACGACGTGGATGGAATATGTTCATCGTGATCCATGACTGTATGTAAATTATTTTCAGAAATAAATTTGATTAATTAATGTACATAAAAATTCAGCTATTTTACAAATGATTAAATATGTATAAGGTACATTGTTACCATACGAAAATGTTTGTAAAGGATGGTGAAGGTCAACGGGTTGAGGGTGACAATGGAAAGGGAAGGAAGACAGACAGAGCGGTGTTATGGAGCAGGAGTCTGAGGAACATATTTTGAGTCAGGCGAGACTCGAAACCCGAATGCCCGAAATTCCTTGCCAAACTCGAAATATGCTCCCCGGACTCCTATTTTATAACACCTCTCCGTCTGTCTTCCTTTCCTTTCCGTTGTCACCCTCAACCCCTTGACCTTCACAATCCTTTGCAAACATTTTCGTATGGTAACAATGTACATTATACTAATTTAATAATTTGTAAAATATCTGGATATAAAGTAATGTTCACAATCGTTGTTTGGGGGAATAACGGAAACAGATATTTCAACTAAATCCTTAATTTTTGTCGTTATATATTTATATTTTAATTTTTATATTTAATTCAAAAATCTTTATTTTACATTTTTATTATACGTATAATCTTTATTTATTAAATCTAAAATTTTTATTATTATTGAATTTAATTTTCAATATTTATCAAATCAAAACTTTAATTTAAAATTTAAGAACATCATATATTTAATTATTAATTTTTACATTCATTAAATTATTTCTTTATTTCCAATATTTATTACATAAAATCTTAAATTATTATACTTTATTTATTATATTTGCAATTTAATCTTTATATATTAAATGTTAACTTGTTAGTTTTATTACATCAACACGTATTAATTTTATTAAATCTAAAATTTTTATTATTATTGAATTTAATTTTCAATATTTATCAAATCAAAACTTTAATTTAAAATTTAAGAACATCATATATTTAATTATTAATTTTTACATTCATTAAATTATTTCTTTATTTCCAATATTTATTACATAAAATCTTAAATTATTATACTTTATTTATTATATTTGCAATTTAATCTTTATATATTAAATGTTAACTTGTTAGTTTTATTACATCAACACGTATTAATTTTATTAAATCTACAAATAACATTAATATTAAATTAAATGTTTAATTATAATTCTTATTAAATCAAATCCTTAACTAAATAATTATTTACTTATTATTTTTATTAAATAAAAATTTTATTTAAATATTTTACATAAACATTACTTCACAATATTTATTTAACTAAATCAATTTATGAAACTTAACACTTATAATCTAATAAATTTTTCCTACAATTTATCCTATAAACTAACAGTTTCATCATGTAACCTAACGTTTATAATCATCTATAAACTAACAATTTAATCATCTAAGCTAACGTTTATAATCATCCTCTACTCTAACGTTTAAAATACCTATAACTATTTACATATAAAATATATTAATCATGCAATTAATATTTATAAAAAAACAATAAAAAATCATCTAACCTAATGTTTAAAATAATCCTTTAATCAAATATTTTAAATCTTTAACCTAAATATCATCCAATACCTAACTCTATTTAAATAAAAAATATATTCAACATTTAAAATATAAATAAAATAAATTAAAAACAATATAAACTAACCTTATGAGAGGAAAGGAAGTAAGGGAACAAGATGAGAGGCTAGGGAGCAAGGGAACAAGATAAAATAGTGGAGGAGAGGATAAATTTTTTTTTACGAAAGTGACAGGGGGGCAAAGGGTTTTTATAGTGGGCCTAGTATACTTAAGTCGCTGGGGCCAGTACCAAACTAGGCAAAAATCGCTGGGACCAGTACCAAATTAGGGCTCCACGTCAGCGATCCATGCACAATTCGCCTAACCTGTAAGCGGTTTCCCTTTCCCCGTCAGCTTGTGCTAATTCGTCCATGCAGTCAACGACTTACGTAATCCGCCCATGCTGCCTGCGACTTTGCCTCTGATCTGCCCGTCCCATGCACCCAATGCATGGTTGACACGTGGCCGGGGAATTCGCCAATGCATGCTGCGAATTATGGGGCGTGGCATTTCGACAAAACTTTTCGGGGGCGTGGCATATTGACAAATCTTTTTCAAAACTGTGGCATTTTGACCACAGTCTTGCAGTTCCACCCTCTCTCCATCCTATCTCTTTTTAAGCATATGGTTTTTCTCTAGTTTGTCTTTCTTCTCATCAAACAATGAAACATGATAAAGCTTATATAATTCTCATGGGCTTGTTGTTAACTTCAATTGGAATTAAGTACGAAGGCTCAAGCAACAATCCCTTCAAGCATTCAAGCCCAATTAAGTAAGATGTTTTTCCTCACAGCTGCATGTTGTCATGTCTTTGCATCCACAACTGAAATGAGCTTCCCAACTACTATTTTCATATTCCACATGTCTGGCGTAATTGGATGTCAAGCACTATTGTGGATTCTCATGGACGAGTTTATGGTGGTATATCATCGACGTGTTTCTCTTATTGGTGGCCTCATTATGCTTCAATATATATATATATATATATATATATATATATATATATGTGTGTGTGTGTGTTGTGCAAGCGTGCCCATAACTGTTAAAAAAATAATTTAAATTTATAATTTCAAAATTTTAAAATATTGTTTAAATATAAAAATATTATATGTATATTAGGCATTTGTTTGCTCAAATTAAGATACTAAGTTTATAAATAAAAATTATTGAAATGAGAAGAACTATCAGCCTTATGGTTTTAACTTTTATTTTATTGTGTGTTCTATCATCATTGAATGAGAAAAGGTGTGACTTTTACCGAACAATAAGAGCTGCAACGTGGAGTACGTGTCTTAATTTCCTAGCTTTTAGGAGTTTGTTTTCTTCAATTTACATTTTAGAATTTTGAAGTTACTTATTTTGTTTTTTAAATTTGAAATGTTGTTATGCCTAAAATTAAGTGGATATAGCTTATATGTTTTATGCTTTTTACATAGAGCTTTTTTATATAAATTATTAGCAATTCTCCCTGCACATTATTATTTTTCTCTTTGCTCTCATAGAATATATAGAACAAATTGATATCTAGACCCTTTGTCTTTGAGAGATATGTGAGTTGAAAGAATCATTATAATGGAGGGACAGATACATCATACACAAAGGGTCCACTACCAATTTTCGATGCTAAGTAGGAATAACCAAAAAATTTGCATCTTCACGAATAAAAAATGAATATCTTTAATAGGTACCAACCTGTAAGTTTGAGTATATTTTATTTGTTAACAAATAGTGGCATGAATACAATTGGATTGAAAAATTGATAGATTTTTGGGTAATATTTGACATGAGAAAGAGGGATGGTGTGAAACTTGTAATACGTACATTGGTTGCTCTTTATATCTCATGGTTCTTGTATTTTAAGGAAAAACCAAATTCCTTTTAAGCCAAGTCACGGTATAAGTCTTGATCAAGTCCTTGTGATCTTCATGTGTGGGCATGCATTTATTGCTTATGAGAAGGAAAACAAAGTTGAATTGTGTGTTCAAATGTGTGATGATTGTGAGTTGATAGCTCCTATATAAAGCAATTGGTGGTTGAGTGATACACATGTGGAATGAGAATAAGACATTTTAGAAATTGTCAAGTTATGATTGTATGCTTGTTTTGTATTTGAAATAAAAAAAATTTCATCCTTGTTATGTTTTCGTTTGAAAGCACCATTTTTGAGTTTGAACCATTGCTTTGGTCTTTGCTGCTAAAAAAGAAGCATGTGCTGATTTGTTAGGATCAAATTATTCTTAGTTCATGTATGTCATTATTATATAGGTTCTTAAGTAGTATCTTTTTTAGTTATATTATATCTTTTGCTTGAGGACAAACAAAACTTTAAGTTTGGGGAGAGTTGTTAATTGCCTAATACATGTACTTTTAAGATACTAATTAAGACATTTTTCTTATCATTTCTTAAATTTAGAGAGTTGTTTTGACTCTAATTTTTTTATTTTTATTAGTTTATGAATTCTAGTATAATATTTTGGTCTTTTGACTACTTTATAGTAATCCATCTTATCTTTTTGTAGATAAAGAGTTTGAATAAGAAGAAGTGTCTTGGAGAGCAAGCTTGGAGTATTGAAGCTCAAAAGGATCATCTTGGACAAACAAAAATTCAAGAAAAATGAAAACTGACATTTTCCCAAGCTAGAATCCATGGATGAGCGAGTCTACTCTTAAAATGGAAATACTACTGCCTTTTGTATTTTTGTGTCTGACTTGCAAATATACTTTGATTCCCCCTCTCTTTTTGTATCATTGTTGTATTAGTTAAAGTTTTGAACTATTGTATTGAGGGAGGAAAAAATCTTTCAAGTGTTGATGTGTTCTTCATCCATTTTCTCACTTTTCCATGCAAAATCAGAGTTGCTCACTTCCATGAGTGACTAATTTCCATTGTGGTAAGGGATAGATGTAGTCAGTTCTCAACTTTCATGTGTCTTTGAATATGAATTAATATATATATTTTGCATATTTATGTTCTATGTTAGCATTTTGTGTCTTTTCTTAATGTTTGTTGTCGGTTGATTAACCATGACACGATTTTGGGATGTAAATAATGCTAAAAAACACTTTTATTATTTTATCGAACAAAATGTCCTTGAGGCTTGGTGTCTAGGAATGGAATTGAACTAAGTTTTTTTAGTAATCTTATGTTTACAAAACTTAAAACTAGTGTCTTTGTTAAGTCTTTGAGGGATCTTGACTTAGGAGAGGTATCTAAGGCTCTTTTTACCTAAGGAATTAGGATCAAGAAAACTTTTATTGATTGATTTTGACATATGAACATGAATGAAGTATGTATAACACATTAATACATGAAGAGATTGAAGATTTGATAAAATCTACCCCTGCAACAACTTCTATCATATGTGTAGCACCTTGTTTATTGTGTTTCTTGTTTTTAAAACCATATAAAAACATATACTTTTCTATGTTATAACTTGATATGTCTATTACACAACAAAATCACCTCCAATGTTCATGTTTTTAATACTTTCTTGTATTGTTCTTAATTCTAAGTTAATAGTTCGCTACCTTGCTTATTTTACACTAGCCTCTTGAGAAATGATATCTAAACTTATTCATTTTATTACTTGTTCAATTCATTTGTCAGAAATATCCCACCACTAACTTAGTTTATAGGTAATATAATCTATATACTAATTGATCCTTTGTTTTTTAATTAACAATTTAAATGATCAAAATAACCACTTAAAACATTAAAAAATCAGATTTGAATATCATATCTAAGTCTTTTTATATTTATTTTTTGAAGATGTTGAGTCTTTTTATATTCATTTTTTGAAGATGTTGAGCAGTTAGTGCGATATCATGAGAAAGGTCACATGTGAAGGATGACTCAATTCTGAAAAAACTATACTTTGAACTCATTGATGATAAGTATGAATACATTTATTAAGTTAAATTCAAACTATTATAGTTAATAATTAATTTATTTTGCTTCTAAGTCTATAATGATAGATTCAACTCAAGTTTAATTTATGATTTTCCAAATCATCCAAGAGTTGATTTTAGTATTTTTATGTGTAGGGTAAGGATTGAATGTTTCTTATGTGATGAACTAGTATAGGACCCGTGTATCGTGCATGGGGCACAAATATTTATTATTATTGAATGATTTTTAAATGTGTTGTGTTTAAGCATATGATTTGATACGTATTTTAGAAATAAAAATATTTCTTTTATCAAGTTAATTACTATACCATCCAAGATATGAAAAATACATGTGGTCACTTATGTGGGACCCTCGTATACGTATCAATCTTCCATGTCAACCCTGCTACATGAGCATGGACGTCTACTCTCAGCAGCTAGGCCGATTAGGCCAACATGTTATCTTTAATGCTTTATTATTCAAATGTTACTGATAATATTGCAACCACCTTATCATATGACAGATACTAAATTATCTATAAGCATCGAGTTATCTATAATCCACTATATTATCTATAAACCATTATCTATAAGCCTCAACTTATCTACAAGCTACATATTATCTATAAGGTACACATTATCTATAAGTTTAATTATCTATAACATACAATTATTTGTTAACCATTATCTACATGTTAATAGTTATCTACAAGGGCCTAAGACCCACGCTCATTCTATAAATATCAGGTTCTATCTAACTTTTCCACACACCAATTCACACTTGAGTACGCATTCATACATTCTTACCTTGACTGACATGCTTAGTTATATGTTTTTCTCTCTATATAATTGATTTACTTATTTGAGCGTCAGAGTCATTTGCTTTGTTTTGTAGGTCTCCCCTCTTAGCCAAGTCGACTCATCATCCGACGTGCAAAGTCTAGAGCCTACCTTGATCACATCTACCCTGACGTGATCCACATCCATATTTTGGTAAGAACAATTACTAATTAAGACAAACAATATATTATAATCATATAACAATAAATCTTAAAGACAAATGCAACTTCCATGTCCAATATTGCAAATCATCTACAAAGTAGTCATACCAAAATATCTAAAATTTGCAACAAATAAAATCAAAATAAAAGCAAACAATTATAGGCGTGGTGCCACTTCAGGTTTAAATTTAATCATTAACAATATCACATGAAAAATTAAAATAAAATCCAAAACTATAACCTAGAAACCCAAATATTTTCCACAAATGCATTATGGACATGAGAGAAAAATAATTTCACAGAAACAGACTTTGGAAGCATTATCAGGATATTTGAACAATACAATTTTGTTCTATTTTAGCTTGGTGCATTCAATCACTTGCAAATTCCATCAACTCATAATTATAAAAATAAATTTCCTAAGAACAAATAAAAAACACTACTAGAAAAATGATTTTCCACATCGGTTATTGAAAAAATCGATGTTAACAAAAACGCGGTGGCATATTCGTAAATAACATGAGTTTGTTAACATCGGTTTTATTAAAAAAATCGATGTTGTTGGATTTTTTATAAAATGATTTCTGACGTCCAAACCCTTCACTCTTGCTCCCACTCTCGTGGCGGTTGTGAAATCTGGTCTCACTCTTTCACTCTCGTGGCGATGGTGAAACTCCAGTGTCACTCTCACTCTTGCTCTCTCACTCTCGTAACAGTGGTGAAACTTCGGTGTCACTCTCTAACTCTTGCTCTCTCACTCTCGCGGCGGTGGTGAAACTCTGGTATCGCTCTCTCACCCTTTCGTCCCTCTCGCTCGCACTCTTCACTCTCACTCACGACTTCAAATCCTTGTCCTCAGGTTAGTAGTGTTCTCCCACTAGTATATATGTTTGTTTCTGAGCAACTAAAGCTTTGTCTATTCTTGGCAACTTAAACGTGGAACGTGTTGCTCTGTGATTTCTCTATTCTTGCCAACTATTTATTTGATAAAATGCCTAATCTGTGTATGACGATATTATGTTGTGGAGGGATGTGGATGTTGTTTGGGGGGGGGGAGTTGAGTAGGATTGGTTGTTCATTCTTGACTAATTAGTTATCTGCTTCTATGGGTTCTGACATTGTTCACATGTTTCTGAAGAACATATCTTTGTTACTTTGTCTTTTCAATGGACCACTAGTATATTGGAAAGTGTATATTGAACAGCCTTTGTCAGGTCAATTTTTGGAATCTGCATCTTATTTAATAATAAGATTACTGAAAAAATTATATATGTTCATCCAGCACATACAAAATACATACAATCACATTTTTTTTCCAACTGATTCCAAGTGTTTCATCAATACTAAGGGATTTTTTTTATCATTGTCACTGTAGTGAAATGGTTAGGCTTTTTTTTATCATCGTTTATGCATAGACACACCTATGTTGATTTCTTCAAATTAAAACAATAAAATAGCATAGTAACATTTAGTGTCATTTTCTGTTTAACTGTCAAATAGTGACAGACAGAGCTTCATATGTGTATCTCTTTATTTTAGCTTCACCATTTTAAAATAATTAGTTTTTATGTTGTATGTGTAATTTAGAAATAATGGATGAGGATCACCAAACTTTGAAGGACATGGCAAAGACCATGATGATGATTAATAGAAAATCAAGTGATATCCTAAACACTGTTACATTAAGGATCAAGTTAAAAATATTAATTATATTTTGCATTATACATGACATTATTTAACATACAATATTGCTAATGTTAGTTTACTTTGAGTGTAGTGTTATGCTGAAATAAGTATGATTTTTGCAATTAGATGGCAAAATAAATTGGAATACACATGACATCTGATAGATGCGTATGGAAAAAGACATTTAGTAAAATATAATCAATGTCTTGAAAACCCAGCCATTGTAGCTGGGTGGACAGAAATGAGAGATTACTACAACCTCTCAGGTAATAACCAAATTACCATGACACATTTTGGACAGTCACTGTTCCTTCTGACTGTATACAGAAGCACTTCTCAACGCCAAGCTTTTCCCAAATGGCATAGCTTAATACAAACAAAATCTTAACTCAGTAATCTTCCAAATCCTGCTCAACCAATACAAAGTTACTTGTAGTAGCTTGGTGACTTATTCATTTATGTATATAATAGCTATCTTTGCATGTCAAATTTTAGTCAACATATACATATCCAACATAATGTTTATTTCAGGATATCCCATGTAACCGATGTTAACATTAGTACTTTCAACGTTGATAATTTCAATATCGGTTAAAAACGGATGTTGAATGTCCAAAATAATCGATATTTAATGTTATTTTTCTAGTATTGAAATGTTGAACCAACAACATATCCGGATTAACTTGAATTAGTTTGATAATTAGAAGACAACCAAATTAGCCAATATTAATATACCAAAACTACAGATTGTTTAGAATCATGATCCAAAAAGAAAGATGTGCAAAGTTCTCCAACTTTAATACATTAAATTATCATAACAATAAATTAAATAAATTGAATTGAATCCTAATAATTTAAATTAATGCTAGTGTAATTTTAGATAAATTGTTCAATCTCATGAATTTTATTTCATAAAAATTTCATCTTATGAGTTTTATTTAATTTAATCCTAATAATTTAATTGTTAATGTAATTTTAGGTAAATTGTTCATTTCTATAAGGTAATTCAAAATTTCCCTAAAAATTTATTTATTTTAACACTAATGATTTAAGGGTTAATGTAGTTTTAGATAAATTGTTATTTTTCAATGATTTCAATGCAAAATACCCCAACTTTATTCATTGAGTTACTATAACAATAAGTTAAAGAAATGTAATTAAACCCTAATAATTGAAATATTAACGTAGTTTTGAGTAAATTGCTCATTCATAAAAAATGTCAATACAATGAATTTT
>PYAF01001965.1:125466-170328 GCA_007407185.1 Glycine tomentella
GAAGTTAGAGCCTTGAGTCATCATTATTGATGAAGTTTGATTTTGGCTCTGAGTTTATGTATGAGTAGAGAAAAGACTGGTTATTTGGCTATTATGAACCTTAGAGCAGTTGATAAAGTTGCTCATGGGATAGTATAGATGTTGTTTATGAGCTGAATTGGTTATAATGAGAAGCTTGAAGTTGATATGGCTAAAGTAAAGATATGCTTTGTGTTAGCCTGAATAGAGTCTTAGAAGAGGCTCTGGAGCCTTGTTTAGGCTAAGAGGGATCCTGTTGAGGGTCTGAGAATCACTTATGAAGTGATTGGTTATGTGTCATATGGAAAGGATTATAGTTCCTTTCATTTTAACGGCTTAGAACCGTAGTTGATAGTTATGTGTTTACTCTTATGTAGGACGTGAGCTTGATAGTTCTGGTGGTGGTGGTGATCACGAGGCCGAGAGAGCCGGTGTTTTGCCTAGAGCAGGTAAGCTCTTGGTTTTTGTGTGTATGTCCTTACTGTGTTCCACCATGCTCCAGAAGGAGTGATGGTTCTGATGTGAGCAAATACATGTATATGGAAATTGTATATTGTGTGATTGATTGTTGAATTAATGTGTATGGGAATGAGATGCTTGAAATGTGATTTGAACCCTGTGATGGGGGAATGATTGGTGTTGATTTGAGATGCGTGGAATGGAATGTGAAATTATGAGATGCATGATGAACTATTAGAATTGAATGTGATTTCTGTGAATGAATTGAATCCTATGGTAGTAGGATAGATGACATGAGATTGAGTAAGACCTGTTGTGAGATGTTCTTGTGATATAGATGTAGCCTCCCGAATGGAGATGTTCCTATATACACAGATGTAGCCTCCTCAGGCAATTGTGTTGAGATAGATTATGAGATGTTCCTATTATATAGATGTAGCTTCCTAAAGTGGAGATGTTCCTATATATACAGATGTAGCCTCATATAGATTGTTGAGATCCTGGCATGAGATGTTCCTAGTATATAGATGTAGCCTCCTAAGTGGAGACGTTCCTATATACCTAGATGTAGCCTCTGCCGATTAGTGATTTATGCTATGAACGGTTGTGGGCAGTGCTTGGAGCACCTGATTATTGACAGGTGGATGTGAATTGAGAATTTCTGGCTGCTTGATGTGTGTCTGAATGATATTCTGGTATTGAATCTGAGAATGACTGTTTTAGATATACTATTTCTATGTATATGTTTGGAAGTGAACCAGGGGAAGGAAATACCTTCAAGGGCCCTGAGTTTACTGGGATTTTATATCTCACCCTTTTTGTAGGACTTATATTCTTGCAGGTGATTCCTCGGGAGAAGCAGATAGATCCCAAGGCAAAAAGCCTATGCAGGGATAGCTGTTATTTGTAAACCTTAGGCCTAGATGACATGAGCTTGTGGCTCTGATGTTTTTGTATACTGCCTTTGGTTTTATTTTGTACCCTAAGGGGAGATGTATGTACAGTTTTGTACTTAAACATAGATTTTATGTATATTCACCATATTATAGTGTAAATGGTCATATTAGAGACATTTGATAACGTCACTCTTGTGTTATGCTTCCAAACTGCTTAAACTCTGATGATTATAGTTAATGATAGTGATTAAGGCAGGTTAATGACCCTGGTGTTTTACGGGGCGTTACATATATGCCCAAATGAGTTACACCAAAAAAATTGCTAAATGAGTTCATAAATTAACTATTTTCAATTCTAGAAAAATCATATTCAGAAATGTCAAAAACTTTTTATCAAAAGAAAAATTTATTTTTACTTGAATGGCAGCCACAGGTAGTTTCTGCATACGCCCTTCCTTTGATTCTACAATTGGGGTATAATAGCATGAAATCAAATAATTAAAATTATCAAATTAATCAAAAAAATTGATGAAGTAATTTAAACCTTACAAAGCCAGCAAGACATCTCTTGCAAACACATCATTTTGTGTCTCTCATTAATTCGCTCACAATGATCTTCATACAAATGACTACTCAAAATGAAAAATTCAAATTGCATGTTATTTGGAGCTTCAGATTCCTTTGATTGTAGCATGTGAGAAAAGGCTATCACTGTATTGTTACTCATAAGACAACAACAACAACACAGTGAAAAATCAAATGCAGATTTGAAGGTTCTAGAGTACCTTTTTATTCAAATTTGTTGTATTTATTATCCCTTAGTTAGTCCTACTAAATATCATGTTTTGCTGAATTTTTAAATGTCAATTGTTAAGGAACAAAAAACTGTATTAAATTGTCTTAATTTACTTTTAGTATGAAATTAAAGGACTCAAAATAATAGAAATGTAAGGTTATTGTGAGATTGAAGGCAAAAAAGAGTCTTCAACCTCTCATATAAATGAGTTGCCCATAATAACTTTTTTTCCTAGCACATGCTCTGCGTTGTTAATTACCTAACAAATCTTATCTTTTAATCAAACCATGCAAGAGAACAATTAATGTTGATGAAACCTCTTAAAGGCTGTCTCTTACAAGAACAGTGTAGCAAGGTGAACCTATCTTATGGAAAATATATAGAACAATGTGTTCATACTCATACCAAAGGTAGCTGTGGAAAATTTTGTTGCCCAACAAATTAAATGCTCTTTATCACAGTACTTTTTTATCTTATGGAAAATAGAACAATGTGTTCATACTCATACTTGCATTTTTATAATCGTTTATGTCAACTTAATGTAAAATAGAGCACATGCATGTTACACACGCTATAAGTTTAGAAGCGTAATTAGAATAATAAGATAGGATTTATTTTTAAAAAATAATAAAAATATTTATGTATAAACATAACATTATGCACAAGTGTATTATCGAATTTACTCTAAATAAAATGAATGATTATATGATGAGATATTATAATTATTTGATTATTATATTTTAATTAAAAAATTTAGAGCTCAAAAAGTAAAAAAAACAATATATATATATATATATAACTTCATAAATTATATTATAATAGACTCAAAACATAAAATTTGTCTAAGGCCCTAGAATTAATAGACACGGTCGTAGACAAGTTCATATCAATGGTAGAAACTAGAAGTGAATCCGCCAGCTTTTCACATCTCTGACATGAAAATATAATCAAATAAAATAAATGAAAATAGGACTAATATATTAAAGTCATCCCTATATAGCTATTATGTTGCCACGTCGACACTTATTAGTAATTTTATAGTCACTAAAATATTGGATTTATCGAACTAAATTTTAAGGGGGTCCATGCGAGCTATTAAATGTACCGGGTAAGAAAATCCAATCGTAGCCGAAAGAAAGGGCGCTTTCTTCCATTCACCAATAGAACAAAGGTACATTTTCTTAACTAAAATGTAAAAATATTGCAATTATTAATCACAATCTTCACATTATATTTAAATATAATGTTATAATGACATTTTTTTTAAAAGACACATTAATTTATTAACTATTAAAATACTTCAAATCAAACTACTTTATTTTTGCCTAGCATTCAAGTCAAACTATATTAAAATAGAATAATGTATATTGATGTTAGAATTTAATTAGAATGTAGAGAAAAAATTATATTGTCATTGGAATCATATGAGTTGTCATGTTATAATATTTGGAGTGAGTCGCCTAGAAACAGACCGAGGAACAAAAGTGGTGGTGGTGGTTGGCATAAATGGATCATCGCGAAGTCAATCCCTCCGAAGATCAGGATGATGCAGCAAAAAAGGAAGCTTTTAATTTGAAGGAGCAAAGAAAAAAATGTGAATTAATTTTGATGCATATGAAGACATTCTAGTGAAACCGAGAGATGAAATTGTTAAAATATTTGTTGTAGATGAGTATCATTAACAATATTATATTATTTTTGTCATCAATTAATAATATTATATTATATATTATTTTAGATGAAATTAAAAATAAGATTGACTCTCATGTAGTGGATCAATCATTCAATAAATAACTCATTGAGAAATCATTATCCACACTTAGAGAATTATAAATTTATTATCTCATTAAGTAAATTTACACTTTATAACTATCTCTCTCACAAAACCCTAGAAAATTGACAAATCCTCCAAGATTAGTTAAGGTTTATATTGTCAAACTAGGTTCATAGAGAATGAATGTGAATTCATGTATATCTTTGATAATCTATTAAATTTTATCTACTCAAAATGCTATAATTTATATATATGTATGTATATTAATGTTCTATAATGTTTCATCAATTGAAATTATAAACAACTTATATACATTTTAAGTTGTTGATTGTGTGAACCCCATTGTTTTAATTTCTTCATCATATTCATGAAATTAAAATTAATGGTTCTAATTTTAGTATGTGATAAGATAATTCTGATTGACCTTTATTTTTCTAATTTCCTTCGAATTTCATTGAATAAAAACATTTATATTTTATGCATGAAATTTGAAATTGTTTGAGGGCTTTTGCTTGTTATAACTATAATAACATTAAAAAAATTGTATGATTTCAAGAGCGAATTTAAGAAGATTTAGAAATCTTATTTCCTCATAAAACCTTCAATGCCTAAAAACTTTCTAGTCAAATTAGTTTCACATGGAGAATCCTCTGCAAAAAAATTTGGGGCCTTGAAGGTTTTAGGAGCAAATAAGATTTCTAAATCCTCTTAAACTCATTCATGAAAACATACGAATTTTTTAATGTTAGTCTAGTTATATAACAAGGAACAAAAGCCTTCAAAAATTTCAAATTTTATGCATAAAATATAAATGTTTTTTTCCAATGAAATTCAAAGTAAATTAGGAAAAGAAATGGCACTATGAACTGTTTTATCACATACTAAATATTAGAACCATTAATTTTAATTTCATAAATATGAATGAAGAAATTAAAATAATGGGCTTCACACAATTAACAACTATAAAATGTATCTAACTTGGCCTTGATATCAATTGATGAAATATTATAGAACATCAATCTATATATATACATATATATATGTTATAACATGTTGGGTATAACAATAAAATCTAATAGATTATCAAAGACATGCCTGAATTTTCATTTATCCATGAATGTAGCTTGATGATAGAAATCCTTAATTAACTTTGAGAGGATTGATGTATACTTTCTAGGTTAAGAGAATGTGATTAAGAGCGAGGCAAAAGTGTAAATTTACTTAATGAGATAACAAATTTATAATTTCCTATTAGTGAGTAGTGACCTCTCAATGAGTTATAAACTAAATGCACTACTAAAAAAGCGGTCTTTTATGATGCACCTTCTAAGACGGTTCCCAAAAACTGTCTTAGAATGTTAGGCGGTGACAATTTTGTAAATAAAACGATATGTACGACCACGGTTTTATAATAACCGTCTTAGAAGTGCAGTGTTCAAAGATGGTATAAAACCGTCTTAAATATCAACTTTATAAAAACAGTTTCATAAACCGTCTTTATATTTATGCTTTTCTCTCTCTTCATTCAAATTTTGAATCACAAAACCTGAAGCAAGACCTTTTCGCTTCCATTTATCTCTCACCATTTTGATTGTTTTCTCTTTCTCTCTCACCACAGTTAGAGCCATGTCTCACTCCCACACCAAGAAGAAGAAGCACCAACGCAGCGGCGAAAAGCATGAAGGAGGAGGAGAAGAAGAAGAAACGATACCCTCGAACCCTCCGCGTCGAAAAAATTGGGCACTCTAGTACCCTCGCCCCCAAGGTCATTGGCAACCTCATCGTCTGCATCAACTGCACCACCCGCCTCGTCAAGTCCCAACAGGGCGCCGGTAAAGATTACATCTGCATCGCTCGCCTCCACTTTGCCGTCCTCGATGTCTCCAAGGTCTCTCGCGCCCTCGAAACCCATTGCAACCATGTATATGATGTATTAAATTCTTGGAACTGTGTATACTTTTTCAGCAACAGTTAAATTGTATCTGGCATGTGTTGTAATTCTTCAGGCAATGAAACCCAAATGGGCATGTGTAGAGGTATACCAGAACCAATGACTGGTGCTATATTTATATTCCAAATTGTTGTTGTTCTGGTTCTTGGGATAGCGGGTAATGTTTGGAAGGATATAGAAGCTAAGAAGGTATGTGACAGTTTCTGAACATAAGTTTCATATGCACTGATTGTATAAAATTTTATTTTATACCTATCAGGATATGTTTACTAGTCATTATTATTTTTGTTTTGCTATAATGTCCTTTCATTTTCTTGTGCTTCCATGGAAGAAGGATGCTCCCTTTGCAATTTTGGTTTTGTTTCTGCCAAGAGCAGGCTGACTTGGCTTGTTGCTTCCTTTGGGTTTCATGTGGACTATTTACTTTTGTACTCTTAATAATAAGCAGGCCTTTCGTTTATTTTAGGATATAATGTTGAAATTTCTTTTGTGTTATCTTGCAATTTATCATTTAAGATTTTTTTCTCAATCTTCTTTTAGACTTTTGCCTTGTTTTGATGCCTTATCTTTTATCATTCTATTGAAGTCTCCATGTTTTGTGATGTGATCTTGAAGATGCATGTAGGTAGATCCTCATGTTTGTTTGTTTTTCACAGCTATGGTATGTTCTTTACCCTCATGAAGGTCCCTGGTATGAACTGTTGGTCATCCCTTTGCGATTTGAGCTTCTTTGTTCCATCGTGATACCCATTTTAAATAAGGTGAGTTGGCATTAAAGGTTTGACATTATATACATTATATGATACAACATGCTTATCATTTAATTAACAGTTATAGCATAGAAAGCAGAGTGTTAGTCCTCTGAGAAGAGCATTTATGAACTTAAGAACTAAATGAAGATATATCAGTAGAAGTTTATGATTTTGGACTAATAATCATAGGTAAATATTTTGGGGGTGACCATTTCTAAAGTTGATACAGCATTACAGCCAACTGTTCCATCTCTGGCAGGTTTCGCTGGATTTGGTGAAGAGCTTGTATGCAAAATTTATTGACTGGGACCATCAAATGATTGACCTAGAGACTAGTATTCCATCCCATGCAACAAAGTGAGTGACCGAAGGATCCTGATTAATAACTACTATGAGGAACTCGTACATCCGCACACTTTTTTTTAATGATGTTTGTTATATTTGATAGTACAGCGACAAGTGAGGACCTGGGACAAGTTGAGTACATTTTGACTGACAAAATAGGCACCCTCACAGAGAATAAGATGATATTTAGAAGATGTTGTATTAGTTGCAATTTCTATGGAAATTAGAATGGAGATGCATTGAAAGGTCTGGTTGGCTGGGGGAACTCTTTCTTGTTGCCTTGTTAACATGTAAATTTACAACTTTGCATCTAGATATCAATTTTCTGAGTTGATATATTGAAAATTTCCTGAATAAGTTGGCTTCTTGTGTTGAGTGTGTATTGTATCTTAGGACACTGGATATGACATTATAAAGGTGATTCTGCCTTTATCCTTGCTAGGACACTGGATATGACAACTATTAAGACTAACATATCGCTTAGTATATTTGTAGTAATTAATTTGTAATTGTTTTCTTGTACTGTCATACCTAGCAAAATTGGAGATATCTTGTATAAGAGTGGACATATTCTTGGTACTGTGCTTGCTGTTACTTTTGAAAGCACAATTGACTAATTGGTTACTTGAGTTCACATAATATTTTTCTTTAATATTTCAGAAATCAAGTTCAACACTTCAATACTTCAGTATGAAGTCCTGGAAACCTTAGAGTTTACCTCTGATAGGAAAAGAATGTCAATAGTGTTAAAAGATTGTCAAAATGGAAAGATTCTTCTCTTGTCAAAAGGAGCAGATGAGGCTATTCTTCCTTATGCTCGTGCTGGTAAGTTGTTTTATTGGCCTCTAATGTACAAACTCACACCAAAGGTTAAATAGTTGGAGTTTGCCTTCTCATCTGTAAGTGTATACTCTATTATATCTCTGTAAGTTAACTCTACTAGTTAGAGTTAACCCTTAATTAATACAGCTGTCAGCAATTGTCACTAGTTAGTTAGAGTCTCATATATATATATATATATATATATATATATATATATATATTATCAATTGATATCAATAATATCAATTTATCAACATAGTATTCAGAGCTCTCTGATCAATAATATGTATCTATATTTTTTTTAAAAGACCTTAAACAGTCGATTCTAAGGAAACCATTTAGAATGTAGACATTCTAAGACGGTTTTTCCTATAAATCGTCTTAGTTTAAGTTTATTTTAATTTTTAAAAAAAAAACACATTAAACTAAGACAGTTTTACAGAAAACCGTCTTAGAATGTCCACATTCTAAGACGATTATTCCTAAAACCGTCTTAACACTTTAAAAAAAAAAAAAAAACACATTAAACTAAGACAGTTCCCTTGAGGAACCGTCTTAGAATCGTTTGTTACAAAGATGGTTTTGGAATTGTCTTCGAAAACGATGATTTTTTACATCGCTCAATACAAAGACAGTTGAACAACCGTCTTTGAAGGGGTAAAAGAACCGACTTAAAATAGCTATTTTGTAGTAGTGGTGATTGAGCGACTGATTACAAGGTTAATTTTACCTTTAATTTCATATGAAATAATCTATAATTCATATATGATAATTATCATATATTCAATTGTCGATTGATGATACTAAAAACTAACCTAATATTATTGATAAATACTAATTTACAACAAATATTTTAACAAAAATTTGTTTAACAGTGATAGTTTTTTTTTTCTTTATCACCGGTACTATATTAAAAATACTTATTTTGAAGGTTTAGTAGCATAAATGATCCATCAGTGGGGAAGCAATAGTACTGCTACAGTAGATAATTTTAAACTGTTCGATGTAATCTGAACGGTCATGTTTTAATATGATTCTATAAATGATTTTTATTTTATTCTTTGACAACTGTATATGAACTAGTTTTAGAGTTTGTGTAATACACAAGCATAATGATTTATTGTAGACTATCATGAGCTACAATTATTATGTCATACAAGTTAAGGAAAAATTGATTTTACATTTTATTGTTATAAATTTATAATTTAGAATTACACTCCTTCTTACTTGAATTAGAATTTATGTGCTTACATCCAAAAAATGAAAAATAATAGTTCAATGTGTCCAAAACTTAACTGAATAAGTCAACTACTAATACATAAGTAATATAATTTAGCAATTGAAGACCAAAGCTAACCTAATTGTTGAGGCTATTTTTCATATAACTGTTCAACTTTGATGATTGAGGAGAATAATAAGCATTTACGAAATACCCTAGCACAATTAAAGTATGACTACTATTTTTGATAAGGCGGAGGAGTAAAATGCCTTAATAGTAGTTTAGTTCACTAACTGACACTACTACAATTTAGGCAAATGACAACGGTTCTCAACCCCTTACGACGACAGTTGTAGAACCGTCTTTGTTGTGTGTATCATCAAAAACGATGACATTCGATGACGATTGTAAAAATCGTCTTTGTTAACCCTTTTTTTTACACACCTACGAAGAAGGTTTTTATCCAAAACCGTCTTTGTTTTTCCTGTCTTTTTTTTTCACACATACAAAGACGATTTTGGATAAAAATCATCTTTGTTTCTCCTGTCTTTTTTTTACACACCTACGAAGATGTTTTTTAGCCAAAACCGTCTTTGTATGTATAGATACAAAGACAGTTTTGGCTAAAAACCGTCTTAATTTCTTCTGTCTTTTTTTTTTACACACCTATGAAGACGGTTTTGGCTAAAAATCGTCTTTGTTTCTCCTGTCTTTTTTTACACACCTACGAACGACGGTTTTTATCCAAAACCGTCTTTGTTGATCACTTTTTTTAAAAAAAAAAAATACATACAAAGATGGTTTTTAAGTCAAAATCATCTTTGTATGTTTACATACAAAGACAGTTTTGACCCAAAACCGTCTATGTATGTATTTTTTTTCATTTATCATTTTTTTTTAAAATGCTTTCTATAAGGTTAAAGATATTTTGTAAAGTTAGGTATTAAAATAATTATTTTGTAAGGTTAAAGATTAATGTGTTCAAAGCTTTAAATATCAAAAACTAATGTGAGGGTCTATACTATTTTTAGAATAATCCATGTACTTACATATATACAAGCCTAAACATTTTATATTATTGGTTTTACATATATACATGATTGCCAATTTGAAATCACAACCTAATATATAATTAGTGTAAAAGACTAGAAATGAAAATTTTGCAGAATATCTAAATATACAATAACGTGAGGTAAGAAATTAATTAGGTAGCCTATACACAAACTCCTTTGTCTCTTTGATCAGATCTTGTGTAAACAAGGGTCCCTCCTACATGGAACTGGCACAAATATGACACATCAAGTACTGAAGCAAGTTCAAGTGAGAAATTGTGTAATACAAAAACATAGTCCAGACTGATTAGACCAAAGTCAAAAATCATATGATAACAAGGGAAAAATAAAACCTACCCCAAAAAAATAAAAAGGGTCGAGACTTAAAATCAATCGTCTTGAATTTTACCTGAAGATTGAGAGCTCTAAGATGAGAATCAATTGGCAACAATGGCTTATGAGTATATCTAAATTTGTAAATTGAAGTCCTTTTGACAGAACCATGAATTCTACCCCCTACAACCAATCACAATGGGTTAATCTTTCAGAAAACTAAAAATCACCAAACAGAATAAAAGGTTCTAAAATTTAAAAACACAAAGTCAAAAAAGATTTAGCAGAAATGCAAATATTAGAGTCCACAAAGACTATTTCCATGGAAAAAAGCAATTTCTGGGATGAGTTTTCCTTCTGATTGGATACATCAAACACCATCCAAGTTCAAATCACCCTCACCAATATCCTCCAGCAATCCTTTTCAGCAGTAATCTCAACAACAAAGTTGTATTTGTTAGCCATTTTTCAAAATCAAAAACAACAACAGAGTTGTATTTCTTCAACAAATTGTTTTTCAACAAATGTGCAGCATAACTCATCCTCAATTTTGAGTTATTTATAGATGAACATAACAGAGAAGAAGAATGTAAAGCCTTTAGGGTTTACAATATCATGTATGAACATAGCACAATGTAGTGGGAAGACAAACGAAATTCAAATTCAAATTCAAAATGAATCAGATTTCCAGTTTTCAAATTTTCATTCTTCAATCATATTTATACTCTAATAAAAAAAATATTAACCTATGTTGACCTCCAAAATTGCCAATTACATGATACTATAAACCCTTAAGGCTTAGACTTTCCTTATTTTGCTTCCAACATCTATTGCGTGATAGCCTTTGTTGGTTTCTACTTGCAAGTGTATGCAGATAATACTTTCAGGTCCTCCTTTCAAAAATTGTTATTTGTTGTGTGTGTTATGCTCCTTCTGTTGCATGATAGTCATTCTTTGCTTCCAACACATGTTATGTGCATCATAGTTCTACAAAGGACCGCAAGTGGGCTTCAAGCATATACAATCTGAAAAGTAAATTTTTCCACTGAAGCAATTTTGTATCCATTGTTTTAGCGAGCATAATGGGCTTCACATGCAATGGATCAAAAGTGGGCTTTACTATTTCACTAAAGCAATTTTGAGTGCTTTTGAAAAGCCAATTTCTTAAAATAGATACAATTTTGAAAAACAAATTTTTCCTCTACTTCACAGGTGGTAACACCTATATTTTGTTTTTGCCAAAAAATGCAATTTATGGGTTCTCAAATGTTATTATTATGGATTTAGTTATAATATTTAATTAAATATATATCTTATTGAAATGTCATTTTTAAACCTTGGTCATGTTTTAGATTAATGATATGTTACCAGTTATAAGCTAATTAATTTAGATTAAAAGCTAATAATTCTCTTTAAAATCATAATTAAGGGACAATAATTATGGATTATTGACAGAAGCATGAATCTTGGAAGAGTTTCAACAAAAAAAAAATGAATATTGGAAGAGACATGGAGGAGGTCAGCATCATATGTGCTGTCGCGCTATGTTATTGGAGTGCTCCATCTCTCATTGTTGTGTGCCACCACGCTCTGTCACCGGAGCACTATGGTAACAAGCCTCGTGTACTTCAAAACTAGCCAACTCAGATGTGCCAAACAAACTCAGCACCTAGTTTTTCTCCCATGACTCGCAGGAACCCACCACCGAACCATGCTTCTATGGAAGAAGACACTTCATTGAAGTCCCCAACCAAACAAACTTAGCACCTATGTTTCTTTCCCCTTTCTTCTCTAACAACAAAATAAGGGATACAAAAATACAAACACATAAAAATTAAAGAAAAAAAAAATCCCCCAACGCACATGAATGCTCAATGGCAGTACTGTAAATTCAAAATCAAATACACAATATAGACTTTACAAATCTCAACAATCCATCACAATTACAAAGAACCAACAATAAAAAATGAAGAATTTAAAAAAAAGCCCAACGTAGCTTGATAGTATGGTACTAGATCTTCCATCACCACGATCGATCGTCACAACAGACAGTGTCAGATCTATTTGTGGCGGGTGCGGATCTATTCATGTGTGCAGATCTACAGACTCACAGATAGAATCGTAATCACTAACCACTGTTGATTATCGACGTTGTCGATTTAATAAAGATAAGACAAAAGGTAAAATTTGCAACAAAATTTAAAAGTAGAGACAAAATTGCGATAGAATGATTTGTGGGCGTCAAAATTGTCAAAAAATAATTGGAGGAAAAGTGCAATTAAGCTTACAAATAATCAATAAACTTTAATTGTTGGCTTAATTACATTTTTATCCCATCATTTTAGTATCTGACAAATTTTACCCCAATAAAAAATTTAGCACATTTTATCCATTCTTTAAAGAAATTTGTAAAATTTTAACTTTTCTCATTAGAGCCGACGTGAGATATTGATATAATTACATTTTTTTTACCATTATATTTTTTTTTTACATTTTTATCTCCAACTTTTACTTTTTGATGAATTTCATCCCGAATTTTGCGGACAATCAATGGATCAGTGATGAAAAATAAAATTTTTAAATTTTTAAAAGTTGGATAAAATGTGTCAAATTAATTTGTTGGATAAAATTCGTTAAAAAGCAAAAAATTATGGGTAAAAAATGCAATTATGCCTTTACTATTTGATTTATATTTTTTTACTTGAAGATAAAAATAATAATTAAGTTTGATGTTGTAATAAATCTTCAACTAATAAAGATTAACTTAAATAAGGAAATTAAATACCAAAGATAATAATAAAATAAACTTACATAAATAATAGAAAAACTAACATAGTTTTGTAAATTTTTAAAAATTTAGATATAAATAGTATTTGCTTAAATACTCACTCAAATTCGTGAAAATTGCATGATAATAAAAAATGAGTGTCCACCGTTCAACAGGCCTATCAAGTAAAATACTATGTGAAAGTGATTCAGAAAAGGTTAGAGGTATGTCAGGTGAACAAAAACTTTAGAAGGAAACTAAGAAGATTAGTCAGGGGACTAGTATTTTTCTTAGTGTTTTTGTAAGTTCAACTAAATTAGTTGTAATGTGTAATAGATATTAAGTTATATGGTTTAAGCCTTGAGAGGCTAGCTTATGATGAAAGATTACATGGGTAGCTATAGAAGTAAAAATACTGATTTTGAGAACCTACAAAAGTGAAAATATTGAATTGATAACTTGTGGAGGTGAGAATATTGATTGTCTGACCTATAGAGGTGAGAATACTGACTTAGAAATGTGAAAATACTTGCTATAGACCTATATAGGTGAGAGTAATGAAAGGTGCAGTGTAGAGGTTTGAAAATAATAGTAGTGAAGCTTATAGATGCTTGAAAAGAATATTGGGTAGCCTATAGAAGCTTGAGAAGAATACTGATTGTGAAAGCTTGTGAAGGATAAAGAACAAAGAATGCATTGTATTTGGTGTATGTGATTTTATTGGAAATCCTATAAAAGGTAGGAACTGGGCGAGACCCAAAGTTTAGGGAATATAACCGATATAAAAATCTTGGGTGAAGTATCATTTCTACTTTCTTCTTAATTGCTTACAATATAGTTGAACCTTAGTGTTTGTTTGTTATTAAGTTTTTAGTTGAACTAAACATATTTACAAAAATGAACTTCAATTAATTTATATGATTCAAAAACATAGTAAAACTGTAACAACAAAAAATTATATAAGACTTTTGATACAAAGATCCTAAGATCTAACATTTATCCCACTAATCCATCTTACTCGTCCGAGTTGGTCACCAGGTCAAACCAATACCATTTATTGTGCAACCGAGGGGGATAAACACCAGAGAGATTTACGCAAATGAACTTCGAGCAACCACATAAGTGAATCTGATACTACACTTTAACTCAAAACCTTAAGACTGAGGCTTATATGTCTTTTCCTTCACTTATATGATGTTGAATCTTTTCATTCTGATATGCGCCTAGCATATAAGGTTTTCCTAAGCTTTTTAGAGCAAGAATTGAGCATAAAGCATGGATAATTGCCCTCTTTGTGTGGTGAATTGAGCTAATGTGATAAATTGCCAGGAAAGCAACCACAGGTGCCAAGACTAAGCGAAGATCAGAAGAAAAGAGCCAAGTCTGAAGAAAACTATGGCGCCATCAGCGCCATATGTGGTGCCAAGGGCGCCATAAGCACTGGAAGTTGGCGCCAAGAGCGCCAAATCCGTGCCTCAAGCGCCACTTGTTCTGGAATCTGGCACCAGGAGCGCCATTTGCCGCGCCAAGGGCGCCAAACTCACTGTCAGCCAGCGCCTTGGGCGCCATGTTCACGCCAAGAGCGCCATTCCTTCTGCATGTTGGCGCCGTCAGCGCCAGACTCGCACCAAGGGCGCCACAGGTCGACAGTAGCAGAATTTTAAGGGCAAAACAGAGACTTCACAAGCTCCACTATAAATATTTCGACCCTCAGCATTGAATGCACGATTTTGGAGGGAGAAAAACACAAAAATAGGGTTTTAGAAGCTTGGGTGCCGTAGCTAGGGTTTAGGGAAGTTGAAGGTCAAGTGGGGGTTGCTTCTCCATCTTCTTCTTCCTTGCTTCAGCTAGATATGCCATTTTGTTTTGTAACACAGCCACCCATTATGAGGTTTGGCTAGTTCTTCATTGTAGTTAGGGCTAAGCACTGAATGTAACCTCTTTTGGTGATTGTATTGGATGCTATCTTTCATTAATATCAAGTTATTTCACTTTATCTTGTTGAATGCATGTTTCTATCTCTCTGGAACTGATCACTCTAGTTAGGTATTAAGAGCTGGGGGTTTACAATAGGGATATTGGGCTCTAAGCTTGGAGTTGGGTAAAGTGACAAGCTTTACATTAACTAGGGATAGGAGTGTATGCTTGCAACCATTTAATGCATCATTTAATGCTTGACCTAACCAATATCACTAAGGGATTAGGGTATTAAAGTGGGTTAAAGGGTTAAGAACACTACGGGAGTAGGGCTTAGCTATTGTTGTATGAAGATGCATGTTGAGTAATTTAGGCTTGATGAAGGTAGTAGACAATACATACACAAGAGTATGGAGCATTTAGTGTGGATTGCCCTAGCTACTTAACCACTTATATCATTATAATCCTCCATAGTTGTCCATATATTTATGTTCATATTTAGTTTTAATTTAGCTTATTCTACACACACACAACAACAACCTTATTCATTTTATTTGTTATCCAACTTATTGATTTAATTTATAATTTAATTGGTCAAACAATCCTCGTGGGACGATATCTTTCTTACTACTTTATTACTTGAGCGACCGGTGCACTTGCTGAGTACGCAACAAGTTTTTGGCGCCGTTGTCGGGGATTGTTTAAGCCAAATTTATTATAAATTTCTATCTTTATCTTTAAGGTTAGATTTATTATGTTACTAACCTGCTTCCAGAGTTTATGCGAGGTACCGCTAACCCCGTGAATCTTCAGTTTGATCCGAAAATTGAGAAAACTGCTAGGAGGAATCGGAGGTTAACGAAGCAAAGGAAGGAAGCAGAAGTATCTAGTTATCGACCAAGAGAAGAGGAAGAATCAGAAGTGGAACTAGATATGGATGAGCCAAACCGTGATCAGCCAAGGCCGGAGGATGAACTTATGGAGAATTTCCTTGCTCCATTGTTCGTCCGACCAGCCTCTAGCATTGTCAGACCGCCCATTCAAGCGAATCACTTCGATATCCACCAATCCCTTATTAGTTTGGTGGAGAAGAATCGATTTGGTGGTGAGGACGATGAGGATCCTCATGACTTTGCCGACCACTTTATGATGATCTGCGATACCATCCGTCATCAAGGAGTAACGGATGATGTTATTTAGCTCCGTCTCTTTCCTTTTGCTTTGAAAGGGAAGGCACTTAGGTGGTTAGGCCGTCAGCCTTCTAACAGCATAACCACTTGGGATGAGTTGATGGCAAGATTATTTGCTTAGTATTTCTCTATGGACAAATATAACCGCCTGGTGAATGAGATCACCAACTTCACACAGCTCGATAGAGAAAAACTTTGTGTGGCATGGAATCGGTTTCAAGAGTTAATCTGGCGGTGCCCTCAATACAACATGCCGGTTAGGAAGAAGGTGCGCATTTTGTTCAATGGATTGTCACCGAACTCCAAGCTGGTAGTAAATGGAGCAGCCGTAGGCTCCATCAGATCAAAAACTGCAGCCCAAACCCATGAATTGATAGACTCTTTGCCCGAACGGAGAATGAGAGCATTGTAAGTCAGCCAAAGAGGGAAGTCATTCATTTGGGCAGCACAGACGCAATGTTGGCTGAGCAAAAACCCCTATCACAGCAGCTCGCCATCCTCAATGCTAAGATCGACAAGCTTGAGATCTCAAAAGCTCAAGCTTCATCAATCAAAGCAGGCGTAGTTGTATATGAGTATTGCCAAGGGGACCACGAGTCCAATGTGTGTCCAACCTTGGTGGGGGCTGATCCAATTCAAGTGAATGGAGTATGGTATGATCAGAGACCTCCACAAGGTTATCAAAGAAATTACAACCAAGCTTCTGGGAGTGGTAGTAGTTACCCAAGAAGACGACATGGAGGTGGGTTGGACTACAAGTCTAACCACTATTTATAACCACCTCCCATCCCTCCCAAGGAGCCATCGGAGTTGGAGAAAGCTATGTTGCAGCTGGCCAAAACTACCAATGATCACATCCAGAATACTGATGCCTCTATGAATGAGACTAGGTCTCAGCTGAAGAACCAAGGTGCCTCAATCAGGAATCTGGAGACTCAGATTGGTCAGATTTCAAAGCAACTAGCTGAGAGATCACCTTGTCATTTCCCTAGTGATACAGTCGTAAATCCGAGGGAACATGCCAAAGCTATCACCACTAGGAGTGGAATTGTCATTGCTCCTAAGGAGAAGACCCAAGTGGTGCCAAGAGAGAAGGAGAAAGAGATTCCACCAGCTGCAGCAGAACCTGAGAACAAAGAACCATCTAGCAGCTCAAAGGAACAAGAGAAAGAGAAGGAACAAGCCTCAGCTGAACCCAAGAAGTCTCTGGATTTTTCCAGATTCAAAAAGCCACCATACCCTTTGAAGATGAAGCATCAAGCACAGAAAAAGCAATATGCCAAGTTCCTGGAAATGTTTAAAAAGCTGCAGGTCAACATTCCTTTTGCTGAAGCCTTGGCTAATATGCCAAATTATGCAAAGTTTATGAAGGACTTGTTGTCTAAAAAGCACAAGCTGCAAGAATGTGAGACATGGAAGACCTAGTGGGTTCATTGAAGACATTTTGGTCAAGGTGGATAAATTTATTTTCCCAGCTGACTTTATAGTTCTGGACATGGAAGAAGGGGAGATACCTGTTCTTCTAGGTAGGCCATTCTTGGCTACGGCTAGAGCTATCATAGATGTGGCTGAAGGAAAATTAGAGTTGAGGATGTTTGATGAATCAATTGTATTCAATGTCTTTGATGCTATGAAGGTTCCTCTTGATAAGAATGATTGCTTTAGGATTGATGTGCTAGATGTCCTGATTCATTCAAAGAAGTCTCCTGAGCAAGAACTTGAAGAGATTATGGAGGCTCAACATGTGGTTGTCATTGAAGAACTAAAAGAAGCAGCAGTGGAGGTGTTAGAAAGAAGGACATTGACATTGATGTTGGGGCACCAAAGCTAGAGTTAAAGGAGCTGCCAGCAGCCCTCAAGTATGTGTTTTTGGGGGAAGATGAGACATACCCTGCGATCATTAGCAAAAGCTTGTCTGAAGATGAAGATGCCAAGTTAATCAAGGTGCTCAAGGATCATAAGTTCTCCATTGGATGGTCTATATCAGATTTGAAGGATATTAATCCTTCATTTTGCACACACAAGATTCTAATGGAGGATGATGTGAAGCCCGTTAGGCAACCCCAAAGAAGATTGAATCCTATGATGAAGGAAGTTGTTCGAAAGGAAGTGGTGAAGCTTCTTGATGCTGGGATGATCTATCCCATATCAGACACCGCTTGGGTTAGTCCGGTGCAGACCGTTCCAAAGAAAGGAGGAGTGACTGTGGTTCAGAACGATAACAACGATCTGATTCCTACAAGAACCATCACTAGTTGGCGGATGTGTGTTGATTACTGAAGACTAAATGACGCCACCAGGAAGGATCATTTCCCACTCCCCTTCATTGATCAGATGTTGGAGAAACTAGCCGGCCATGCTTTCTATTGCTTTCTTGATGTGTATTCCAGCTATAATCAGATTCCCGTGGCACCGGAAGATCAAGAGAAGATAGCATTCACCTACCCATTTGGATTGTTTGCCTACAGAAGGATGCCCTTCGGTTTGTGCAATGTGCCCGCGACTTTTCAAAGGTGTATGCTATCCATTTTCTCTGATATGGTAGAAAAATTCTTAGAGGTGTTCATGGATGATTTTTCTGTGTTTGGTTCTTGCTTTGATGCTTGTTTATCTAATTTATCAAAGGTTTTGCAAAGATGTCAAGAAACAAACCTTGTTTTAAATTGGGAGAAGTGCCATTTCATGGTACAAGATGGCATTGTTTTGGGCCACAAAATCTCCTCAAAAGGAATTGAGGTAGATGAGGCCAAGCTTATGTTGATAGAAAAATTGCCTCCTCCCACAAATGTCAATAGTGTGCGTAGCTTTTTGGGCCACGTTGGCTTCTATAGGAGGTTCATTAAGGATTTTTCTAAGATTACTAGACCTCTTAGCCAACTATTGACAAAAGAATCTGATTTTGTCTTTGATGAAGCTTGCCTCAATGCATTTAATGTGTTGATGGAAAAGCTTACAACTGCACCAATTTTCACAGCCCCTGATTGGAACTTACCATTTGAGTTAATGTGCGATGCAAGCGCTTATGCCATTGGGACTGTCCTTGGACAACGTAAGGATAAACTTCTAAATGTTATATATTATGCTAGCAAGGTTTTAAATGAGGCACAGATTAACTATGCCACAACTGAAAAAGAAATGCTAGTTGTGGCATATGCATTAGACAAGTTTAGGCCTTACTTGATTGGGTCTAAAGTTATTGTTTTCACTGACCATGCTGCTCTTAAGTATCTATTGACAAAGCAGGATGCTAAGCCACGCTTGCTGCGTTGGATGCTCTTATTCCAAGAGTTTGATCTAGAGATAAGAGACAAGGCTGGGGTGGAGAACATAGTAGCAGACCACTTGTCAAGGATTCAAGCTACAAATCTGCAAGATGGGCCTGAACTAGCCATTAATGAGTCATTTCCAGATGAGCAAATGATGGTTGTCACCAATGCTCCTTGGTTTGCTGATATGGCCAATTACAAGGCCATTGGAGCAATTCCGGATGAGTTTACATGGCAGCAAAAAAAGAAGTTCTTGCATGATGCCCGGAGATATCAGTGGGACAACCCATTCCTGTACTTCCAGTGTGCGGATGGTATTATCCGAAGATGTGTAGCTGAGTTTGATGTGCCAAAGATTCTTTGGCATTGCCATTCCTCAAGCTATGATGTGCCGAAGATTCTTTAGCATTGCCATTCCTCAAGCTATGGAGGACATTTTGGAGGCAACCGGACTACTCACAAGGTGCTACAAAGTGGGTATTATTGGCCTACCTTATTCAAGGATGCTAAGGCATTTGTGGATAATTGTGATAGATGCCAAAGAATGGGGAATATATCCCGGAGGGATGAAATGCCACTCAACAGCATCTTGGAGGTGGAATTGTTTGATGTTTGAGGTATAGACTTCATGGGACCCTTTCCCAAGTCTTTCTCCAACCAATATATCTTGGTGGCAATCGACTACATCTCCAAATGGGTAGAAGCGGTGGCATTGCCCACCAATGATGCTAAGGTGGTTGCAAACTTCCTGCGAAAGAACATCTTCACGCGTTTTGGGGTTCCCAGAGCCATAATTAGTGATGGTGGCACACATTTCTGCAACAAATACATTGAAAGTTTGCTCACTAAGTATGGGGTAACCCATAAGGTGGCCACACCCTATCACCCACAAACCAGCGGTCAAGTGGAAGTCTCTAACAGGGAATTGAAGCGGATACTTGAGAAGACCGTTGGAAGTTCTAGGAAGGACTGGTCCAAGAAGCTAGATGATGCATTGTGGGCCTACCGGACAGCTTTTAAGACACCAATAGGTATGTCGTCGTATCAGTTGGTGTATGGGAAATCATGCCATCTTCCAGGAGAATTGGAGCATAAAGCTATGTGGGCCACCAATTTCCTCAACTTTGAGCTCTTAAGGGCGACAGAGAAGCGCTTGTTGCAGCTGAATGAGTTAGATGAGTTCCGACTTGCTGCATATGAAAATGCAAAGATATATAAGGAGAAGACCAAGAAATGGCATGACAAGCACATCCATTCCAAGGAGTTTACCCCAGGCCAACAGGTATTATTGTACAACTCGCGCTTGCGGTTGTTTCCAGGTAAACTCAAGTCTAGATGGTCTGGTCCATTTGTAGTGGTCAAGGTTTTTCCTTATGGGACTGTGGAAATTTCTCCTGACACCAATAGACCTTTTAAGGTCAATGGATGGCGGCTGAAGCCATATTTTGGTGGTCAGGTTGATAGGGATGCTGTGGCAATCCCTTTGAGCTCCCCTAATCGTTAGAGGATTAACCATCAGGCTCGCGACGTTAAACAAGCGCTTATTGAGAGGCAACTCAATTGTGTGTTAGTGATAGGTTTAATCTGTTCTTAGGATAAAGTAGATCAGTAGCTATGCATTATAGTCGTTAGCTTCCTCACACTTAATCACCTTCATTCCTTTAGTGATTATTATTGTTATTTTGATTTTTTTTTTCATTTATGCATAGTAATCTAGTTCCATTTTGCATGATTGTGTAAGCATTTTAGTGTTCTTGGGCTTTTAACAACCAATTTCTGCAATTATGTACCTGTGCAAAGAGTGTGGCGCCTGGAGCGCCAGTTTGGCGCTCCGAGCGCCAACCTTTCTGGTTCACCGCGCTGATCGCGCCAAAGCATGGTCTCTGGATTTCCACGCTCCTGGCGTGGGGATGGCGCCACCAGCGCCAGTTGGGTTTTCGAATGGACACATGGCGCTGCTGGCGTGGTTCTGGCGCCTGGAGCGCCAACCTCTCTGGATTGTCATGCTCAGAGCGCGGGTGTCACGCCTCTGGCGCTGGTTGGGCTTTAAATTCAAGGTATGGCTCGATCAGCGCCACCCTGGCTCCTGGAGCGCCACCCTGGCGCCTGGAGCGCCAACGCCACTGGTTTGTCGCGCCCTTGGCGCGTGTACGGCACTTTCAGCGCCGTCACTTCTGTTACGCCGAGCCCTTGGCGCAGTATCGACGCGATCAGCGCCACACATAGGGCTCTGTTTTATTTTTTAAAATTCGAAACGCTTCCTCTTCGTATTCCTCCCCAACCTTCCGTTTCTCCCTCACTCACTTATATTCCTTCAATTCCGAATCTCACTCTACCCCATCTGTTCTCGCATTCCCACTCATTCCCTCCTGTCTACCCCCTTCCCTTCAGCCTTTTCTGTTTGGGTCTTGAAGAACTTTACTTCTCGTGGGTTTCACTGCTGCTCGTGCATCCATTTTATTTTGGCAATGGCTCGAGACAAGGTAAGTCTTCTTACGTCTTCTCTTTCAAGCTTGTGTTGGGATGCTTTAGACATAGCCACTGGTGGCTTATGGTTAGGAGTACCAATGGTGAACTGCATATCTGGATTGCCCATAGGGATTTGATTTATTTTTCCTCTCAAATTTTAGAGCTTAAGTAGAAAGTCTCCTGAATAAATGTTTGGTAGTTGGTTCCAGAGCTAATCTGTCATGCTTGAATGTTATGGATCAATGCTGTGATTATGTCTGTTGGTAATGGTGTGGAGTGCTTTTGCTAGTTTTGCTGGTACATTTGGCTATCATATTCACCATGCTGGTTTGCTACTAATTGATTGCATTTTCAATTGGTCTGTGGTGAATGCTTTAACTGATATTGCATTGAGATGTAGCCTGATTTGTCTTAAGCCGAGCATAATTCCCTGCATAATCATTTAGTCGAGATCAAAACTGGGAATTGGGCTTGATATGGGATTGCTGTATGGTTTTGTGAATGCAGATTGCATGTACCTTAGACACAGCTTGCCCTAAGTCTCTGCAATACATTGCATGTGATACCTACTTGGTCGATTCCTACATCCCTTGAGATTTAATTCAAGACTTTGCTTAACTCCAGTGCACTTTGTGTGAATCTAAATTGCATGCTTTGAATGCAATGCTTGTTGTTTCACAAATGCATCATTGGGCTTCAAGCCATGCATTTCTTTTCATTGAACTAAACTCTACTGCACATATAAATCTGGAATGGTGTTCAATTTGATCACCATTCATTCCCAATCCTAGCTTGATATGAAATTGTTAATGATGCACTGTGTTGACAACAAGCATGGTGAACTGAACTGTGATTCCAATTTTGTGCTGAACTATAGTGGTTTTCCTATGTTCCCTACACTTGAGTGTCTGTCTAACAGCATTAAGCATACCTTGTAAATATCAATTAGGACATTGTGGTGAAATTGAGCATACTTTCTTGTACCATCCTTGTTGCGCATTCCCCTGACATATCTTAAGTATCAACAGAGTTTGTATGTTAAATATGATTCGTCTAATTCCCTGTATGAACCTATTGTCTAGATCAAATCTGGGAATTGCGTCCATTAACTTGTGCATGCTGATATGATCTGTGCTGTAATGCGAGTGTTGACATCATTGAACATGCTGTGCACCTCATTGTTAACTATATGATTTCAAATAAATCTGGGAATCACCATGTTAATCTGAGTATGCATCCCTGTTTATCTGTTTATGCTTGCCTGATGCCCTGTGCTCGATAGAATCTGTTATAAATCTGGGAATGCTACTTCTCCACTGTTGAGGTCATACTCTGCTGTAAATCACCTAATGAAAATACATGTGGTGCATGGTTCATTCCTTTGAATTTCAGGGTAAATAGGTGGATAAGGGTAAGCAAAAATCTTCCACGGGGACTACCAGCAAGAGGCCCCGCACAGCTGACTTTGACGATGGCCGCTTCAGGTCTAAGGAGCATCAGGACCGCTTTGACAAGTGGTTCTTGCTGAAGAAGATTACTCCTGAGCATAGAAAATGCACTTCAAACTGAAAGCCAAAAGTTGAAGAAGACCAACGTACTCGTTAGGTTACTTTTGATGTGTTTATCCCTCGGTAAAGCGTTAATATATAAATGCTGTGTTGCAGGGAATTTCTTGTGTTTCAAAAATAAACTAAAGTTGTGTTTGTTTCTCTTTGGATTGTGAAAGTGCTGTATGTGGAAGAAAGCACAAGTCGGTTGGAAACGAAAGAGAGCAAGGGAAGAGAGATGGTACTTAGATGAAGAACACAATAATGCAGGCATGGGTGAGTGAGAGAGTGAATGTGGGTATATATCTAAGTCCTCACTGCTAACATACCCTCCATTATTATTTTGATTTTTCCATTTTCCAACTGAAGTCATTTCCTTTTCTTCTTTTTTTCTTCTAAAGTTGAATGAGTTATTGGATATTTTGTGACAAAATAAATATTTTGTGACGAATGCATGGGCTGTAAGAAATGCGCGAAAAAATCAATTTAGTTTTAAATCTTTATTTATTTATTTTAAATTTCATGTTAACGTAACAATCTAATCTTTGTAATGTTTAATCAATGTGTCAAATACGTATCCATTTAAAACTAAATATATTGTAAGGTTAAAATTGTTACGTTAAGTTGATTGATTATATGGAGAAATGATCTATATATATATAGAGAGAGAGAGAGAATTAATGGTATCTTAATTATATGAAAATAAGAGGATTAAACATGGATCATATAATTAAACATGAACAATTAAGATTTAATATTATATGATCATTTAAAAAGTCATATGATTATTCGACATTAAATCTTAAATTCTTTAAATATAGTTATACGGTCCATATTTAAATCTTTCACTCCCATAAGACATGTCATTATATATATATATATATATATATATATATATATATATATATATTGGTCTTAAGTCAGAAATCACGAGTGTCCTAACCCAATGGATTAGAAACTAATCTCACTCGCGTTACATGGTTACTGTTGGCCTAAGAAAAATTTGCACATAATGGGAATCAAACACAAGTTCTCCTGTTAAATAGATTGTTCTCACTAATGTGAGAACAGCGGAGCCTTACACCCCTGTGTTAACCCTTTGGATTTTCTATCTATCTATTTATCTATTTATCTCTCTTTATATATATATATATATATATATATATATATACATACATACATACATACATATATATGTATGTATTTATGTATATACGTATGTATGTTTCAAAAACAGGTATTAGGGATTTACAACAACACACACTTTGTTCAACTAAACGAAGTTAGATCATCTTAGTTAAAATTTTATGAAAAATATATTTTTTAAAAATACAATGTTTTTGATACCTAAACTTTTTAGAATTTATGTTTGTAATGCACAATCTAAATTTTGATGGGTCAATGTCTTTGTCATGTAACAACGTGACCTTTGCAATCTAGCGATGACTTGTCATGTTATCAACATGTACAACAAAATAATAAATACATATAATATTTTTGTAACGGTGTTCTTAGTTTTCAATCCTTCCTCATCAACTAGTCTAACGTCGTCAACTGGTTTAAACATATGCAGGATCGGTCCAATGATAAGTGAGACCTAAAATATATTTAAAAGATTTTGTTTTCTTTAAATATATTAGACCTTTTTACAAACATATGTGACTTTTTAATCAATGTAACACCCTGACAAATCAAATTAGAATGAGAGTCATCTAAAGACTATGCAGGTATGAGACTATACAACTAAGGATGACTTAAAGAAATTAATTGGTATTACCTACACCAATAAGATGCATATACTTTTCAGTAACCTATCACATAAGAACTTCACAGTTAAGCGTGTTTGGCTTGGAATAGTTATAGGATGGGTGACCTTCTGGGAAAAGTCTTGTGTTGGTTTATGGGGTTAATCATTGATCCTAAAAGCATGTAGAGCTGATTGTAGAGGAATCCGAAAGGGCTACTACCTACAGAGGGTTTTGACCAGTTGAGGGTTTTGACCAACAAGGATGTTGAGTGAAATGTCACTTTGTGAAATAGGTAGTGTGTGAATCATCGAGAAGTCGACAATAAGAGATGTTACAAATGATATTAGAGCAAACCTCTCTCTTAGTAGGGTATGGTTCGAGCACGAACCAAGAAGAAGTTGGTGGGCATGTGTAACACCCCGACGAATCACACTAGAATGAGAAGGATCCAGAGGATGTGTAGGTATGAGATTGTACAACTAAGGATGACTTAAAAGAATTAATTGTACTACCTATACCAGTAAGATGCATCTACTTTTCGATAGCCTATCACATAAGAATTCCACAAGTAAGTGTGTTTGGCTTGGAGTAGTTATGAGATAGGTGAACTTCTGGGAAACTCAGAAATGACTACCTACAAAGGATTCTGACAAAAAAAGATGTTGAGTGAAGTATCGTAATGTGTATGTCGCTAAGAAGTCAACAATTAGGGATGTTACAATCAACATATGATGCCTTTTTTATATTTATAAATACTAATAGTAAATATTTTTTTGCTTATAGGCGTAATACATAAGTTTTAATTGATTTATCCTTAGGTTGACCCTAAACATATGAGAGATTATAAATGCACCTAACCCAACAAATTAAACTTAAGTGCCCTATGAGATTCTTTGACTATGTATCAATGACATTATCAATATTGTTATTATGATATCAATTAATGTTAGTATTTGACAAATGAAAAAACTAAAAGTGATAATAAAGAAAAAGTTTAGGACTTTGACCGATCAAAATTTAGGTTATGGATTAAAAGCATAAATTTAAAAAAAAAGTTTAGAAAAAAAAAAGATTATAAACCTAAAAAATATAACCCCGAGTAATTGGTTGAATGGTACAAATAGGATTTGACATCTAAAAGCTGACAGGTTAGTCTATTAACCACTCAACTCAATTTTAATTGATTTAGATACATATTTATTTGGAACATCTGCCTTTCTGCCACACTTTTGAAAATATATGACCAGAATGCCATGCGGAGGAAACATATTGTCAAAGTGCCACAGCAGCAAATTCGCTGCTGGCTTTAGCGAAATAGGAGCAACATGTGGCACGTTGTGATTCGGAGCACAGAGTGGTTCAGCCATGTGTCAAGGGTCGCGTATTTCGGCTGGCGCTATAGCGAAATAAGTGTATCCCGCTGTTGGACCAAGCGGTTTGTGTCACATTGGCCACGTCCTAACTCCCTTCCCCTTTCACTTTTATGTTCTCCCACTTTTATTTTCCCTTCCCCTGTCACATGTAGTGGAATAAGTGTACAATTTTTTTAAATTTTTTTAATGACTTTAAATTAAAATGACATGACTTTAATTGTGTTTAAATATATGTGTGTGTTTAATTTTTAATTTTTAGTGTTTGATGCATTGTTAACAAAATCATTTAAAATAAATAATTATGGTTGTGTTTTTATCATTTAAAAAAACTGTAATTTTTTTACAAAAGTAATTTATTTAATAGAACTAATATTTAGGTAAATAAAAAAATATTTAAAAAATCTATTTAAAAGTGGTCTAATTCTTATAATAAATTTAAAACTAATTCAAAATACATGTTTTTATTGAAAATGATTTAAAAAAAAAACTGTATTGATAAGCCAAAACTAATTTAGTTAATAAAAGTAATTTAGAAGTAAATTAGAAAATATTTGAAAATTAAAAACAATTAGAAAATATATTTAAAATTTATCTAATTGTTATAATCAATTTAAAACTGATTAAAAAAACTGATTTTTATTTAAAATGATTCCCAAAGTGCCACGGAAGGAACGTCGCTGGGACAGGTTATGATTCCCAAAGTGCCACGGAAGGACCTTCGCTGGGACAGGTTGCAGAGAAATTCTTAGGTGCACGACATTTTTCTTACTCTGATCCATTCATTGTTCGCCATGTCAGTATTGTGGGTCATTGTTGTTTCTTACATTAATGATAATTTTTAATTTTTCTAGGTAGATTAATGATAATTTTTATTTTTTCTAGGTAGATTGCTGACATGACGAACAATGAATGGATCAGAGCAAGAAAAATGTCTTGCTCCAGGTACACATAAGAATTTCTCTTATCTTGCTCCAGGTGCACCTAAGAATTTCTCCAGGTTGCAAAGTACGGAAGCTGATTTGGCATAACGTGATTGGCCACGTTATAACAATTTAATCAGTTTTTTTAAATAAAAACCAGTTTTTTGAATCAGTTCTAAATTGATTATAACAATTAGATAAATTTTAAATATATTTTCTAATTGTTTTTAATTTTCAAATATTTTCTAATTTACTTCTAAATTACTTTTATTAACTAAATTAGTTTTGGCTTATCCATACAGTTTTTTTTTAAATCATTTTCAATAAAAACATGTATTTTGAATTAGTTTTAAATTTATTATAAGAATTAGACCACTTTTAAATAGATTTTTTAAATATTTTTTTATTTTCATATGTTTTTTTATTTACTTAAATATTAGTTCTATTAAATAAATTACTTTTGTAAAAAAAATAGTTTTTTTAAATGATAAAAACACAACCATAATTATTTATTTTAAATGATTTTGTTAGCAATGCATCAAACACTAAAAATTAAAAATTAAACACACACATATATTTAAACACAATTAAAATCATGTCATTTTAATTTAAAGTCATTAAAAAAATTTAAAAAAATTGTACACTTATTCCGCTACATGTGACAGGGGAAGGGAAAATAAAAGTGGGAGAACATAACAGTGAAAGGGGAAGGGAGTTAGGACGTGGTCCATGTGACATAAACCGCTTGGTCCAACAGTGGGGTACACTTATTCCGCTACAGCGTCAGCGAAATACGCGACCCTTGATACATGGCTGAACCACTCTGTGCTCCGAATCACAACTTGCCACATGTCGCTCCTATTCCGCTAAAGCCAGCTGCAAATTTGCTACTGTGGCACTTTGGCAATAGGTTTGCTCCGCATGGCATTCTGGCCATATATTTTCAAAAGTGTGGCAGAAAGGCAGATGTTCCTATTTATTTTATATAACTGCCCAAAAATTGGGTTAAACTAGTTTTAAAATCTATATTTTTTATTTATTTTGAAGTTCGTGTTAACATTTACTACTAAAACATTGTAATGTTTAATCAATATTTCAAATTTAGGAAATCGTTGACATATCCATTTAAAACTCAATATATTGTTCGTTAAAATTGATACGTTAGTACCAACATATAGTATTGGTGACAAGTTGTTTTATAATTTTTTTATTCTCAATAAATATATATAGTATCACCACTAAAAAAATGGTTTTTTATGACGTACCTTCGACGAAGGTTCCCATAAAATCGTTGTCGTATATAAGGCGGTCACAATTTTGTAAATATGTGATTTTTCAACGAAGATGGTTTTACAAAAACCGTCTTGAAAACTACCATTCTAAGACAGTTTTGTAAAAACCATCTTAGAATGATTGCTATTCTACGACGGTTTTCCAAAAACCATCTTATAAAACTGTCATTTTAAGACGATTTTGTAAAAATGTTTAAGTAGTGAGTGTATTTTTAATTTTTATCTCTCCCCCTCTACTCTCTTATTTTTCACCCTCCCCCACTCTTTTGGCTATAGAGTTTAGGTTTTTGAAATTTGAATTTGAATGTCAATGGACTCTACAATCTATTTCTCATTTTTGTCCCTTTTTTGCATTCTCATTTATTTGTTCTTCTTCTTTATCTTCGTGACTATGGCCAAACTATTGCTCGCGAACTCCATGGAGTTCAACTCGGTGAGTGCGTCGAGGCACATGTTCTGGTCCATGAGCGCGGCGCTGATCCATGTCTCCACGTCGCCAACACTAGTTGGAGAGATAATCTTTTCGGCATCAGCGACGACATAGCTTTCGAGTGCGGAGATCGAGCCATTGAGCCATTCAAGCGCATCGCCGAAGAAGTTCCCACAAATATTGATCACCTTCTGGAGACATGCTTTGTGTTCCGCATTGGCGTGGGGCTTCGAAGGAAAGCTTAAGAGCTCATTAATGGAGACTCGGAGAGAGAGATTGAAGAGGAGCTTTGGATCAATGATGTTGGATTCTAGTAATGAGGAGATTGCGAAGACACAAGAGTTAGGGTACTGAGTCACATCGCAAACCACTTTGAGTGACGATCGGGGCTAACTCAGTTTGTGGAGGCGAGCCAGAGGAGAGCGATGCTGAGATGTTGCGCTTGTGTATCACAACCCTTGTGACCACAATGAAAATAATATGAACACATGCAATAACCAAGAGAAGGTGAATTGATTAAAACAGAGTCTTTAAAATTTCTTTAAAACAAACAACAAATTTAAGATCTTTAGCACAATTAACCAAGAATACTTCAATCAATCAAATCACTTAGCCCAAGAAAACAATTACAAAAAAATAACTTGTTGAGTAATAAGAATTCACCAACAATCACATATCAAGATAACAATAAGAGATTAAACAAAATAATCAACACAAAGAGCTATATTAGTTCACCTCTCAACAAGGGAAGCTATATCCAGTTCCTTCCAACCAAACCTTAGCTAGAGTTCCACTAAATCAAAATTTGTTCTTTACAAGCTTACAAAAGATCACCCTTTTCAACCCTAGATAAGAACTGAAATCTAAAACCCTATTAGACTTCTAATGATCAAGACATAGATAACCCTACTCTACTCTTCCCTCTAGAGAACTCTACTCTAGAAAAACTTTAAAGAACTCTTTTGAAATAGCAATTTACAAGCTGAAATGTAAAAACAAATTACACATAGAAACTAATGGAGAGAAACAACCTGATGATCCATAGTATATGAATGTATATGATTACCAATCTTGATGAAGGTTAAAAGCAAATAAGTTTTAGACCAAACTCTCCAAAAGCTTCTTTGAAATCTTGCCCAAGAAATCTTTAAATACACCATGAAGATTTGAATATGTGAACAAGAGCTTTGTTACTCAAACAATCTCTTCTTACTTCATAAGGCTTTTGAAAACTATGTAAATTCGTAATGTAGTAAGTTGTGATTTTCAAAAGACCCAACAACTATTTATAACAAACTGCTGTAACTAAATGTAATCCATTAAATCGCCAATGTAATCGATTAAAACTTCATTTGTAATCGATTGAAAACAAATTTAATCGATTAAAATGTTCTTCAGTTTTCTGGAAAGAAACTATGAACAAAGTAATCAATTATTTCGACCAGTAATCGATTACTACAGGTATACTTCTTTTCAAAAATAATACCATAGTCAAGTCATGTTCTTTGTTTATACTAAGTAATTGATTACTTAATGTTGGTAATCGATTAAAATGTTCTTTAAGGCTCAAGTAATAGATTACCAATACGTGGTAATTGATTAACACAGCCCAAAATGGTTTTTCCTAAAACTTGAAACCATGAAACCTTGTCTTTTGATGCAATCATGAAATCTTAAACCTTTTCACAAATCATGTGCTTTTGTAAAATCATGAATGCAAGTAAATGAATGATGTTTATGTAATGCAATAGATCATAGGATGATTCTTTCCTACACTAAGAAATTACAAATGCCTTCAATTGAATGATATGTTAAAAGCAAAAACTCATTCAAGCTTCAGCATATATCTTGATCCATCTTCATGCTCCCCTTGTATCTAACACATGGTGATGATCACCGCAATTAGAACGATGGAAGAGACTGCGATGATTATAAGGCGCTTACGTGTCTTCTTCTTATAGGCTTGCTGCTCCAACTCGTCTACTTTGCCATAGCCCTTGAAGGACTTGATTGTATCCATACTTGTTTGGTGACAGTGTCCACTCTATTTGAAAAAAAATAAATGGCTCTGGAAGGTTTTCCCAATGAAACCCCCACTCGTTCCCCAAATCGATGACGCGTTCGAGTCTCCAAGCTTCGACTTCGAGCTCTGGGAGGTTTGTCGGATACATGAATATTGGTTTAAGCTCAATTTTTTTATTCTTCACTTTGAACTGGTTCACAATGTTTAAGGTTCATAATATTTTATATGGTTCCTACAATTTAATGTTTCCTTTTTTAACCAGGCAGAGCTAGCAGTTTTCAATTTTTCTGAAAATGGTGTTGGGATACTATCAGCTGCTAGCACAGTTGGCAGTACTTTTCTCTTGGTTTTTGTTGCTGAATGGGGCGAAAAGTCATTTTTCTCCATGATTGGTGAGTTCTAAAGTTAGAAATTTTGGTTCACAAAACATAACTGTTATATATGGACCACTTATAATTATAACACCTTTCTTCTCATTAGTATCATTCTTTTATGATTATACTATTCTTCGGTTTGAAAGTATAGGAGACAGGAAGCTTGCTCTGAAATCCCTATTAAACAAACTAATGTATCAATAAATAAATAAATATTGATATTGAAAAATATTGAAGATAACTTATATGCTTGTCCTGTAAAGAGATGAGTGTCAATTAATTTGGATCGGTACAATTTCAGTTTATATAATTTTCTTGTTGAATTTTCAATGAAGTATGAATTTTCTATTAGCATGCTGGAGGTTTACAATGAGAAGATAAGAGATCTCTTGGTGAAAAATTCTACCGAACCTACTAAGAAGTGAGTTCTCAGATCTTTAAAAAAAAAAAAAAAAAAAAAAAAAAACATGACATTATAGTTTCATGGTTCTAAAAAAGGCATTCTTTTGAGCTGCATAGTTTTTTTAAGTGTCTCTACATTTCAACTAGATTTTCAACTAGCCATTAAACTAATTAAAATGTAGTGTCAAGTTTTTCTTCCCTCTCTACCAAATTGTGTGCGTGCAATTTTGATGTATGGAATGTTTCTCAGGCAGAATCACTAATGAAGAGAACAATTTTTTTTTTGAAAAAAAAAATTAGATTGGAGATAAAGCAAGTTGCAGAAGGAACCCAAGAGGTCCCAGGACTTGTTGAAGCTCATGTTTATGGAACAAAAGATGTGTGGGAAATGCTTAAGACTGGAAACCGAGTCAGATCAGTTGGATCCACCTGTACTAATGAGCTTATCAATCGTTCTCACTGGTACATCTTGATTTTTACATATTAACTAATTATTGCTTGTACTTTGTATGTACTTATAAACTTGTTTGAGATCTTAATTCTTAAAAGCTTAATCGTATTAAATAACAGTTATTTTCCTTCAATATGTCATTTTTTAAGCTGAGTCGGTTGCTTTCTTTGCATTAGTAGATGTAATTAAATTATCTCTCTGAAACTATTGCTATTGGTAGAAGTTATTGCACATTATAGATAGTGACCAAGAGTTGGTTTTACACGCAGCTTGTTACGAGTAACTGTAATAGGGGAAATTTAACCAATGGCCAGAGAACAAAGAACCACCTTTGGCTGGTAGTCATAGCTGGAAGTGAGCGCCTGGGAAAAACTAAAGCTGAAGGAGAAAGGCTGAAGGAATAAGACATAATAGATTTCATGTATGGAATAAGACAATTTGTATTCTGTTTTTGGGATTTTCACTTTATTCTTTCCATTTTCACTTGTTCAGAAAAAGCTAATGGTCTTCTATATCTCATGTTTTAGTTATAGTTTTCTAGTCTAAATGGAAATGATTTGAATTTTGTTAGTGTAATGCACATGTATTAAAATTGGGAATTGATAAAGTTATAAGAGATTGCATAATTATGCCAATATGCACATATACTGACACCCATTTAAATAGCTTGCATGTACTGACGTACAATTCAGATTGTTTGTATAAAACTCTTATGCCAAACTCCAGCTGCTATTACAATTTGGGTTGTGTACCCGATCTATACAATGTAATTGACGCAATACGAGGATTGTTAGAAAAATTATCCTACAAAGTCTATTTTTTACGATTTTTTTGAAAATTGTCTTAGATTAATACTCAATTTTTTAAAATTATTTTTTTAAAATTGATGATTTTAAGAAGGTTTTTCAAAAAATTGTTTTAAAATCCTCAATTTTTTAAAAACAAATTATAAATTTACAAAAAAATACACTCTAAGATGATTTTTTCAAAAATTGTCTTAAGTTTTTTTTTTAGAAAATCGTGGTTGTTAAACAACCGTAAAATGTTTTTTTTAGGAGTGTATATTAAAAATCTGTTAGGTAAAAGTTATATGGTTCATGATTTTTAATTCAATGGCATGGTTATATATCGAATCGGTAATTAAGTATAATAATTAAATTTATCTTTTAAATAAAATATAATATTTAAATAATAAAATAATATTATAAAATATCAAAATATATAAATTATAAATAAACATAAATAACTGAATTGTTTGTTTTATAACATAAAACAAATTAATAATAATTGGAAAAATAATGTATACTTGTACAAAATTCTTCAATATATATTTTATTAATATTAAAAATAGACTAATTAAAAAACAGAATTTAAAAAAAAATTCAAGTCAATTTTCTGAATTAGCTACTTTTAGGAATGGCAAACGAGCTAGCCCACAAAAATATAGGACGGGTCAGCCCGACCTGCAAAAACTGCGGGGCAGGCTGCCCCACCCGTTTTTGCAAAGTGGGCTACAAATGCTAGCCTGTCCGGCTTTAATGCGGGCCAGCTCGCATCAAAAAATAAAAAAAAATAAAAAAGTTAATTTAAAAAATAAAATACAAAAAATTATAAAAAAATAAAAATATGATAATTAAAAAAACACAAAGTTAAATAAAAATAAATAATTTAAAATTAATGCTAAATAAATGATGTCATGTGATAATTCACAAAATTACACCATTTTTGTAAATGAAATTTACGGTTATAAACTGTTCAAAAGTGTAATATGCTAGTAATGAAAGACTATTTGAAAGTATTATTATCATAACCATTTTAATATTAAAACTTAGAAATTAATTGAGAGTGCAAAAGAGTATAAATTTAAAGAATATACATATTTCAAAATATGTTAAATATATTTATTTAATTTTAATGTTTAATATGTAAATAATATAGGCCCAGCGGGCTGGCCAGCCTCGTCTCTGATTTGGCCCGCAATTTTGCGGGGCGGACCAACCCGGCCCGCTTTTGATTTGTAGATTGATATTATCAACTCAACCCGTATTTTTTCACAGGTTAAGCGGGCCGGTCCAGTGGGCCAAGTCCATTTTGCTATCCCTAGCTACTTTTTAGTGGACGTAATCTTTTAGATTAGTTGAACTGTTTTCACTTTGAGATAAGCCAATTTTTTTGCCTTAACAAAATGGTAACTAAACCAGTTTTCAATTTGACCAATAAAATCAAACAGCTGGATTCGATTTTTAAAATTATGATATAAATATAGATCGATTTAATAAGACAAAATCAAATCCAACAATACAATGATTATAAAAAAAAAAATTGACAGGTCTTATGATTATAGAAAACTTGAGATGGTTAAGAATTGATTTAAAAACAATAAAACAACTATCAACGTCAATATAAAAAGACAAATTATTACACAGCCTAGTGACTACTGTAAACTTAAGCTAAATACGAATAGATATTTAAAAAGGAGTAAGTAGGTGTCCCCACCCCATCTTTATCTTTCCCAATAATTAAATGTCATAGATTTTCATTTTAAATATATCACCTCTAGCATTAACTATTTTTTTTCCCGGAAATACTGCATTAACTATTTCTAACTTGCAAGTTGCAACTATGATACTTGAAAAAGATACATATCGCATAGGTTTTTATTTATAAGATTTATGTTTGAAGTGATGTTTATTTTTTATAAGATTTAATTTATAACGTTCATTTTATTAATTATTTTTAGATTAAAAATACACCTCATTAAAAGAAAAATAAAATATATTGACAAAAAAATATTAATAAGAATGAGCTAATAATATCTCAAAAAAATAAAACGCTTACAGCTGTACTCATTACTTTTTTTTTATCATTAGCTCACCACTAAATAAATGGCTTTTCAACTTCAAAAATTAGATAAATATGTCTTTTATTTTTAATAAATATATAATTCTTATGTTTGTTTCCTAATAAATTTTTATTTTGCGTTGAGTTTCTAATAAAATAGCAATTATGTTTTTAATCTTTGATATTTTATTTTAGTCTTTGACAAATTAGCTAGTTCTGTTTTAATCCTGACTAATAATAAATAATTTTTTATTAAAAAATAAATACAAAATTGGTTAATTTATCATATACTAAAGTATAAAAAAATTATTATATTATTAAAGACTTAATACAAAATAAAAATTTATTAAAAATAGACACAAAATTAAATATTTATTAAACATCATAAATATATTTAATTATAAAAAATTATGTACTCTCTTTTCCTGTTACCTTAAGTCATGAGTAATCTATTAACTTTTATAACCGTCCATTAATATATATTTCTATATGTTGATCTTCTAATGCCATTATTGGGAGTTAGGTTTCAGACAAGGCATAGTAGAAAAACTCAAGCTCCAAAACCAAAAAAAAATGTATATTATTATTAACCTTGACGAATATATGTGTGTATTTTAATTTATTTGATCGATCCACTGGCTCCATAAACAAATTTATATATAAATAATAAATTAAAAGTGACACACAAACTAAGATAACTCTATTAAATAAATTAGATACACTTTTAATTAAACTATGAAAACTTTTACATGAACTTCTATAATAAACATATATTTTGATCATTCAAATATATATATATATATATATATATATATATAATATTGCATGACATTAGTATAAGTTTTGAATGTGAAAGATAATCAGCAGTGAACACTGCATTTATCCACAAAAGCATCAAAGATGTGTTGAAATTTTTGCAAGTGAGAAATCTTATTTTATAAACTCAACCCTAGGATTTATTTTTTCAATTCAATTAATTAAAACGTTGGATTATGATCCACACTTTTATAAATGCAAATTGATCTAACAACATCATGAATGGAATCTCAATATAACGGAGTAAAAATAGATGAAATTTTTAAAAAAATATATTTAAAATTAGATTAAATTTGGTTAAAGCTTTAAACAAAAAATCCAAGAGACCAAATTCATCCAACTAAAAAGGGGAGAAGGAAGAGAACTACACAAGTTATATACCTTCTATAATACCATCAACTAGCCTTCAATCTTATGCTAATCAAGTCCTCAACATCAACCCCAACCAACTGAATCTCAACCCCAACCCCAACCAACTCGATCTCAATCTCAACCCAATCAACCTCGACATCGACCTATTCAATCTCACGCTCCACCTTCATTTTGAGTTCCTCCACCACCTCCATTTCAATCTCAATTTATTTCAAGCTCCTCCACCACCTTTATTTCAAGCTCAAGCTTGACCTCCACCATCCTTATTTCAAGCTCAAGCTCCACCACCAACTCCACCTATACACACCTAATCTCAACCCATTCTTATTCAAGTCCTTAATATTCATTGTTCATCTTGTGAGGGAAAATAAATTGTGTAGTCCCGTTTATTTACAATGGATGTACCTAGTTGAGCAATACATGAAGATCTTAAAAGGGTATACAAAGAATCTACACCATCCTGAAGCACCATTGTTGAAAGGTACATTGCAAAAAAAGCTATTGAATTTTGTCATAGTACATTGAAAAGGAAAAACCTGTTGGGCTTTCCAAGTCTCAGCATGACGAGAGAGTGGGAGGTAAGGGTTCACGAAGGTTGGATGTTATAACTCTAGGTCTAGAGGAATTGCAACAAGCTTACTTGTAAGGTACACATTATCTCCTATTCGAAATATAGATAATTGTCTACTATTATTTGTTATTGTTATCTTATCAACAGATTATCTACAAGCAATGGCCCAAGGCCCATACTCCACACTATAAATATAACCATCCAGGTTCTCTCTACACATTCTCATCCAGAATTCACATAGAATACCTTTACCTCATCTATACTTGAATGCATCACTCAAGTCTTTCTTTCTATACATCTTAGACTGAGTTCTCACACTTAGTCATTCTTTAACAATTGATGTACTTACTTGAGCGTCGGAGTGTTTTTCCTTTGTTTTGCAAGCCCCTCCTCTAAGCAAAGCCTATTCACTTTCCGACGACACAAGATTTGGAATCCACTAAGGCCACATCTAGCCTACACGTAGAATTTCCAGATTTTGGTAAGAACATTAAGCAGCCGAGCTTCTTTTATTTACTATCTAGATTTGTACCTACTTTTCATGTTTTAAGTTTGAGAGGTCTCATATCTATTTTTATTTTTTGAATTTAATTTTTAAGCTTCACTCTCTTTTTATGTATTTCTTTTGAGCCTTCTTTTGCTCATATCTTTTTCTCTATTATGGGCTTCAAGTTTTATCTTATATATGTTTGAACCCTTCTTTAAAAGTGAAGAGAGTATGTGTTAGTGGCTTTCAACTTAAGTGGCTTGTTTGTTTAAAAATACATTGAAACTTTGAACTCATCATATCTTACTTTTACACCCTTTAATTTCCTAACCCACCAATATGCAACTTATTATTATCCAAAAGTTATCTCTTAAATATGATTACATTAATCATTATTTTTGGAGAGTTAAGCTACAAAAAGATAATAAATTGTAACATTTCTCAATGCAATGATTAACTTGCCTTTGACTAAACCAAAAAATTGAATGGAACAATATGCTTACGAAAATTATCCAATCACAATAAATAAATGAAATGTTTTGTTCAACTTTCAACTACCCCTAATATATGTCTAGATTATATAGACAAGTAATATTATTAAATATTTGCCATTCCTCTTGTGTCAATATACAATCAATTTCTTCAACTTCGTAGCTATCTAGGACTCATACACATACAACAAAAATCAAAACCAAAAGCTTTCTCTCTCTTTTTTTTTATTAGGCCTTTTAAATGCATTTTTATAGATATGTTCAATTTGGTATTGCGTCGTATATTTCAGATATGAATTTACGGCAAATTTAAATAAATGATTCAAAAAAGGGGCTATTTTTAAAATAATTTGAACTTTGGGGCTGTCAAATATGTCTAATTTGGGCGTGCTAATTCGGTCGAAAAATGTTTGCGACCACAAATTTTATTGTAAAATGTGTTAGCGACTGAAATAGAGACTAAAATTAGCATACTACTTTAAAATCAATTTTTTAATTTACATTATAATTTTTTCCAATTTTTGAAATTAGTGTTGCAACTACAATATTGTGATTTTTTAATTTTTTAAATTGAAATCGTTTAAAAATTTACATTATAAATTTGGCAAATAGATATACAAAAAAAAAAACATTACCTTATTTGGGTTATTTGGCAAAAAAAAGAATGTGTATAAACAAAATCTCATCCCTGTAATTTTTAACTTTTGTTTTCTTCTTAGGATTTAATTTTCTTTGTCTCTCTTACTTTTGCTTTGACTAAACAAATACACACTACTCTAATCTCAAACCAATACCGATAACAACTACAAATTAAGGTGGAGCTTCATTTACGTATTTTTTTATTATTTTCATTTCCAAAGAAAATAAAAAATAAGAGTAAAAATTATTTACTTAAAATTTAGAAAATACTTTTTCTAAAAATATTTTTAAAAACAGGTCCAAAACTGAAAACAACAAATCTAACAAATAATTTTTATATATATAATATTAAAATACCCCATATGCTCCTTAATAAAATTTCCATTTATTGTTAAAAGAAATCAATAAGAGACCAAAGAAAAAAGATGTCGTCATCTTAATGTGGGACAAAACTTTCATACATTAACAAGGTACTATTGTTGGTTTGATTTGCAAACGAAATTGGTAATACATTTCAAATTGGTTTGTCACGCATACATAAATTTCGAGTTAAAGTGAATTTCGAGCGTATAAACTTAAAACGGTCATAACTTTTTATAGAAATGTCCGATGGAGGCGTACGATATGTCAAAACGCTCGAAATTCAAATTGGTCACACAAAAGGTTTTCTACAAATTTATGTGCAATATGATGACTCTGCGTACTGTTTATCCCATTTTATCTTTTCCAAGATTTATCCATTCAACATATTTCTAAGACTTTTGTTGAGAATTGAGATTCCCATTTACTTTACTATTTGATAGTCTCTTATGTCTTCATGATCTTACTACCCCTAATATTCGTAATTTATTTTACATTTCTCCATATCTAGGATGTTATACTCCCTATAGGGTTCACCAATTTCATTTCTAAAAGAGATATCTGCATCAACATGGCTACCTCCATTCGAGATGTTTGCCATAAAAGCCTACATAGGGGTTTTGATTCCATTTGAGATGCAAGGGTAACTAGGTGTTTATAACCTAGAAAAGAAGGTATTATGGTTCCAAGTCTCTGTCTTGATACTATTCCTGAAATTATGGATCTGGTTGGTGCTACAAATACAAACCCGGTCTTACAAACTAATGATTAGGATGGTGAAGAGAAGGTGAAACCTGTTCTGCAGGCAGCATTCACCGACCTCATGTCAGCTAGTAAAGACAAAGTAACAGATGCAGTAAACAGATTAAAAGTCGTCTACTCAAGAAGAGTGTGGTTGGTTGATTGCTTGCACTAATATGTAATCTGTGTGAATGTAAGAGATGCACGACATATTTTTGTAAAGGGTTAGAAATATGTGGTGGTTTTAGTTTGTTCTTAGGGTCACAATCTCTATGGTCAAGAGTAATGAATACAACTACTTCTACTGTAATCATTTATCTTTTTTTACTTCCATTCCTCCATATTGTGTACTACATAGAAGATACTAGTAGTTTTACTATTCAGATGATTTCACCTTTTTGTTGCATAGAAGATACTGGTAGTTTTACTATTCTAAGTTTTTTTATTACTTTATATATTTTATTGTTGAATTATGCCAACATTATTAATTAATACCATATTATTCTCATTTTGCATTAGGTGAGGCAGTTGACAAATAAAGAGTAGCTGGTGCTGCAGTTGGAAAAACAATACCCAGCTGATGTTGGTGTCATAGCAGCCTTCTTTCTTAACCATGTAAAACTCAATCCTGGTGAAACTTTGTTCCTAGGGGCAACTTATTCCCAGCAGTTTCAGGTCCTTCCATCATCAATTAATCATTTACATCACTGTCTGCAGCTACTATGAAGGACAACTTATTCCTATTTCTGAGATTGATGTTGAAGATACAGTGCAGACTCCACGAGTTAGAGCTACAGAAGCTGCAGAGCAAGTATGTTACCGCTGAAAGTCCCTTTTTGAATAGGTTTACTTAGTTGTGTGTTCATGAAAGTGTCTGAAAGTTATGTATATCATATTGGTATGGGAACTAAGGGTTCCTTTCAATCTAGCTGACTGGCATTTGTAACACCGAGATTCAACCAGTAAAGACAGCATTTTCATAATTGACAAAATCTCATTCGTATTAATTATATTAAGCACATGTCCAAAAAAAGGCAAATATAGTTCTATCAAGATGGAGATGGTTTGGTTCTTCAGTTTTTTATGCTTCTTTTCTTTTCAATCAGCTTTGACATATACTACTCAACTTTTGTAACTATGGGCATCTTTATATGGGAGATTATATTCTCTTGATAAAATAAATGTGATTTAATGACTGTTGTCATTGATCCTGTCTGATATTCTCTTGCTCTGCATAAACTTATGAAGTGTCTGATATTCATTTATGGTCCTAATTTCCCTTTTGAGATTTTTTTTATGATGTCTCACATGGAATATATCTTTCAATTGTATATTCTATTTTTTCTTTACAAAGAGAGATGTTTATGGTGTCTCGCTTGATACATTTTATGAATGTATAAAAGTAGATCATAAATCATTTCAATTTGATGCATCAATGATTCAGTCACAAAGTATAATATAAAAAATTAACAACATCATTTTTTTTAATCATCTTAAAAAGTCTAGTTTCTAAGATGATTTTCTCATTAAAATCATCTTTAAATGATGAGTTTTTAATATTATTTAAAGAAAATTTAAAGATTCCAAGACGACTTTTATAGAAAAACCGTCTTAGAAAATTACATTTCTAAGATGATTTTCTCATAAAAATCATCTTTAAATGCTGACTTTTTTTAATATTATTTATAGAAAAATTAAAGATTCTAAGACAATTTGTTTAAAACCAATGTAGGATCTGACCTTCTAAGAAGATTTATGAACAGTCGTGGAAAGTATTGACTTTCCATGACATTGACTTCAAAGATGATTTAAAATCGTCGTCGAATGTGTCCAATAATCGTCTTAAAAACGCTTAATTGTACGTAGTAGTGTAAGCTTCTACACGAAAATGCGCTACGCCTTATTTTCAAAAATATAAATGAGCAATTTTATTAATTTTATGTGATATTGACTTTGGAAAGTAACTAATGAAAAGTTTTAAAATTTCACTGAAATTCCATTTTTCGTATTCTCAACTTTACATAATTGTGAAATTAAATAGAATAATGTGTTTTATTAAATAAAGAAATAAAATAATTAAGGTATAATTATAGTCTTAAAAATTAGGGTGTTAAACTTTTTTGTGCCAGTGCTTCATATCAATCGTTAATATATCACCCTTAAGGGACCAAGATGTAGACCCACCAACTCCTCTCTCTCCATTGTGAATTGATAAAGGGAGAAAACCTAGGCTACCAGCATAAATCCAAAAGGTCTTCTATAATTCTTAAGGAATAACCTTCTTGAGTTGAAGAAGTAAAGGATTAGCATTCATGCATCCTAGATGATCAATAACTGCTTCTTGAAAATAACACCTCTAATAAAGAATAATAAGACATTTATCCAACTTGACTCCCATTTTATCATTCCTCCAAGTTGCATTTCCCCTTAGAATCCCATTCAATTAATTTACCATCATCCACAACCCTCCTAAAAGAATCCATATCTATGTGTTCTTAAGACTGGCAAATAACCAATCTTCTCATGACTATTTAAAGTGTAATTGGATTTTTCTTCCTACACCCAGTAAATCTCAAATACATCCAGCAAAAAGAGTGAAAAATCAAAATTGTCCTTCACTTAAATCTCAAATATAGATTGCCAATCTATCTTTCCTCTCACACCATTAACCTACAATTTCAAACCATTGCATTGTGTCATTGCGAGTCTTTCCTCCTCTTCGATCTCTTTAATCCGTTCATCAATTCCTCCTTCATCTCATCAATTTGTGCTTCCTCAATCCATCATTCATCTCATCGTCCCGCTATCACAGCTAAGTATTGCTCTCGCCTCGTCATTCTATTTTTTTTATTGTGTTAAACCCATACGGATTGACAATCTGTAGGCCCAGATTTCGTAAATGTAAAAATTTACCTCCGGACCATTGTTGCCACCACAACACCCACCACGACGATGACGAAGTCAATGCAGGTATCAAACCACCATGAGCCAACAAAAGGGGGAGCTCAGCAAAGTAAGAAGAAGAAATTGAATGATGTAAGAAGTTGAAAATGGAAGGAAGGAAGAAGAAGTAGCGTAAAAGGACAATCTTAAAATTAAAGAAAAAATTAATGATATATATGAGATTTGTTGGGTACAAGAAGAAAAATCCAGTGCAATTGATCAATCAAAGCCCAAACTCTGTATAAATTTATATTTTTATGATTTGTAATGCCAAACCAAAGCTCTTGCCACTTAGCCCTTTGAGGATCCCCATAAACTACAATTAGTAGTCAGGAAGTCTTATTTCGCAATTGAACTCTCAAGTGCACAAATTATTGGGAAGACTTAATAAATGAACTTCCCACTCATTTTGGTTCCATAAGCACCAAATTCCTCCACTTAAATGTCAACAAGCATCTTGCATAAAAGAGCCTAGTAAACCAATTTGTTAAATGATGTCTTTCACCCTCTCATTAGTGGTGTGAATCTCTACAACACAATTATAAATGAAGCCTATATCTTCAACATGTCTCTTCTTAAGGTACTAAATACTATTAATTCAGCATACCATGAAATTCCAACTTAACGCATTCATTAAGCATTATTTTCAATAGTTGGCATCATACTGCCATAATTGTCCTATAATATAGCGTAATTATTTTGGTCACTAGAAACCTCTTTCCTCAAAAAATTAGTGACCAAAGGTCTTGATTATCATAAAGTAACTCTGTTTTGTGTAAGAACTTCACTTCTAATGATCCACATTAACTTGCACCTAAGGTAATTCAACAATCTCATTTACCTTACACACTATTGAAGGTTGATAGTGTTTCAAATTCTCCAGTATGAAATCATCATCACTCGTCCCCACCTTGACACCTTCAAATTGGACCCTATTGTTTGGCCTACCAATAGCTCTGGAGTATGGTCTTTCAACTTAACACTTGACTTGTTACCTTTTTAAACCCTTTTTTACTCGCCATACCCAAATCAAGTTCTTCCACCTTAATGATATTTCCCTCCAATTAAATTCCCCATTAATGAAGGTGTTTTGTGCAGTTCCTCAATTCTTATAGTAACCCAGTTTTCTAAAAAAAAAAAAAAAAGAAAAAAGAAAAAGTACCCATGCTAACAGCGTGGAGATTAGCGTGGAGGCGCCAGTAGCGTGGAACATGGCGCCGTTAGCGTGAGATTGCACCAGAAGGCTTTTTCCTTCGAACAACTGGCGCGATTAGCGTGAAAATGGCGCCGTTAGCGTGGGAGACGCTCCAGAGGCCATTTCATGCGGCTTTATGGCGCGGATAGCGTCATTTTGGCGCGATTAGCGCCATGGACGCGCCCAGTTGGCGCGGTTAGCGTCGTTTATGGCGCGGTTAGCGCCAGTATGGTCTGGAGACCCTTTTTATTCGAATATTTGGCGCGAATAGCGTCAAATATGGCGCGGTTAGCACGGGAACACGGACAGACCCTGTATTAAAGGCCATTTTATGAGATTCTTGGCCAAAAACCTTGTTTCTTCTTCCTCCAGCAACCCTTCCACCATTGTTGAGTGCCCAAGCTTGGTTCCTTCACCATATCTCACCAAAAACACTTCCTTAAGCTTGTTTTGTGATGGAAATCACCTCTAGAGCTTGAATTCATCCTCCTTTCACCTTGAAAACCCCCAAATCAAAGGATCCCTTTCTCAAGGGAAGTTCGTGGAACTCGAGCTCGGCGAGGAACGACGACGATTCGTGAGTACCCAAGCTAGGGGAAGTCGTCCTTGAGCTTTCCTTGGGTCATTTGAGGTAAGAAACTTAAGATTTACCTCTTGATTCATGAGTTGGGGTTTAGGGTGAATAGTGACCCACTTTTGATAGAGCTAGTTTTAGCCTTGGATCCTTTAGAAACATGTGTTTAGAATGTTATGAGGATGTAGGATTAACTCTTAAATGTGAGTTTGGTGAACTTTGATTTTCTTGGCTCTTGTGAAGCAT
>PYAF01001965.1:191046-209956 GCA_007407185.1 Glycine tomentella
TTTATAAGTGAGCTTACAAAATTCCTAAAAATTCTATTTCAGGTTTTTCTTTACTAAGAATATCAATAATTCTTTGTTTTAAGATCATTCTACGTTGGTATCAGGTTTCTAGGGCATTACTATGTCTATCTGACCTAACCAGAGCTATAAGGATATGTTGGTCATTTGGGCAATTGTTCAGGGGCATTTTGGTCTTTTATCCTTGGGACCTAAATGTTATTTGTGAAATTATCCAAGGACAATTTGGTCACTTTCAAATATCAAGGGTATTTTGGTCTTTTCATGTCTCAGGGACAATTTGGTCATTAATAAAATATCTAGGGGTATTTTGGTCTTTTGGTGCCTCAGGACCTATCTGTCATTTCTAAAATTGTCCAAGGATGTTTTGGTAATTTCTCCTAGGGATATATTAGTCATTTCTAGAATTGTTCAGGGCAAAATTGTCATTTTCACCCTAGGGGCATAAACGTTATTTTTACAAATGTTCAGGGGTATTTATGTCATTTTGCCCTAAATTTTTTCTACTGCCTTTTATTAATATTTTACTCTTAGTAATTGTCTGTAATTCCCTAAATTTTGGGGTGTTACATCCAGCACAACATAATTTTTCCCTTCTTCAACCCTTATTTCATACTTTTGTTTCTTGCATCTGTTTTACCGATTATTAATTTCTTTTTAGCCTTTTACGAATTGTACACACACACACACACACACACACACACACACACCAAATATCAATCCAATTTCTTAGCACTTAGGCATAGTTCTATAATGAAAAGTTATAGATAATTTACTATTATTTTTGTTTGAAGTAGACTCTTACGATTCTACGATTTGAGTCTACGAGTCTTACAAAGCTCTCACGAGTTTATGTAGATTCTCGATTTTAAGAACCTTGCTTGTGACTTGTATCCAAAACTTATTTCCTCACTAGGCGGTAACTCGTGAGGTGATATGTAACGTATAGTTCTCGGTATATAACATTGCATGTATTATGAATTTTCTCACAGATGCCCTTGTCCTTGATGAATGGTGCAAATAGCTAGCAAAACCCCAATTAGGTTGACGAGCAATGGACTATAGTGTTAAACTAAATGAATGGTGGTGTGACTGTGGGGAATTTTATGCATTACGACTACCTTGCTCTCATGTTATTGCAATTTGTTCCTCTTGCCACTTACAGATCAACTTGTTTGTTGATCCCATGTACAAGTTGCAAAACATTTATAAGGCTTATGAACTTCAGTTCCACTCTCTTGGAAATAAGGATTACTGGTCTCAATATACAGGTCCACTTTTTGTTCTTGATCCTAAAATGAGATAATTTTAATCAGACAGGCCAACTACTAGTCGCATACATAATGAAATGGATGAACTAGTTCCAAATAGGGCGAAGAAATGTTCAAGTGTGTTGAAATGAAGGTTATCATCATGATAATTGTCCATATATGCAATGGACTATATCAAATATTTTGTAATCTTTAATCTTTCAAACATAATTAATCACTATATATTGTTCAACTTATAAATTTCATCCATATATCACTTTATTTTTAATATATTATTTTTCTTTTTTAAAAAATTAAAAAATCATAAATTTTAACGTAAGAATTAAACCAATTCTTTTTTTAAAAACATAATTGAAATTGTACACTACAATACGATTTCAATTTTTTTAAAAAGAAAAAAATATAAAAATCATGCCCTACCATACAATTTCATTAGAAAAAGAATAATAAATTGAAATCATATTTTAACATATGATTTTAGTTCTCAGAGAAAATATATTTTAAACAAATGAGAAATGAAATAATATTTTAATACATAATTTCTTCACTGTGAAATCATATATCAAAATACGATTTATCCATTTTTATAATTTTTTAAGAAAATATCTACTACGATAATTTTTTAAAAATCTGTCCATTTCTGTAATTAATCCACACTTACTCTTGAAATAACTGAATCATTCCCAGATAAAAAGAGTATTATATTGACACATTACATAGGTATAGATAATTTTTATAAGTCAACAATGATCTTTAACAAATAATAACAATAGTAATAAATCAAATAATAAATAATTATTAATATATTGATACTGTAAATCAAATAATAATTAAGATTTTAAATAATTAAATTAATTAAAATTTTGTGATTGATTTCTTTTTATATATTTATTATACATGAACATTAAATTTTAATTGACGAATTAAATGATGATTAAAATATGATATATTTTTTATGAAAAAAATTGTATAACTATTTAACCCCTGAAACGAGAGGCAGTTTCGAGGGAAAAAAAAATCTCTCGTGTACATTACTTAATTAATAATTATTGAATTAATAATAATAAAACATAAATGATACATCCATGGTTTTTTTTTTGGAAGGTCATGGTTTTTCTTCTAAGAGAAAACTATATATTACGTTAAATTTACAAATGTTCCCCATCTACACAGTAGTTGGAGTACAACTAACTAAAACAACATCATCTACATCACCAAATAAAACTAACTTGGGTGGTGCCTTTTTTCTTTCTCCCTATCGATTCTCGAAACAAACCCTACCCTTTTTGAGTCTTCTAATTTTTCATCATCGTAATGGGTTCCGAAGGATCCAGCGTTGTCGGTGAGCATTCATTCAACATCTCCATTTCCCAATCATTTATTTCCCTTTCCAATTCATCATTTTGTTTTTCAATCCTTAATTGCTTCGAAGTCTTCATTTTATTTTATTTTGTGATCTTTTGGTTCCCTAATTGAGGAGCATCTGTGTTTGTTCTGGCCATAATTCTAATTGCGTTCCTCTTGTTTTGGTTGGGTTTAAATTTAGGAATTGTTAATTTTTTTTTGAATTGGGTGCCAGGGTTGGGTTTTTGAGCGTTGCAAATGGGTTATGATTAGTTATTTATAAAATGGTTGTTGATTTTGCAGCTATGGTTTCAATTGGTTTTTGATTTATTGTTGTGGTGGTAGGAGAGGGGGCGATTTCCCTTGTTTCATTTTTCTCTCCGCAAAATAATTACCAAATGCAATAACTAATGATGAAATAAGTGAAAAAAGGGATAAAAATAGGGTTTTTAATTTAAGATTTTGTAATTGATCAGATGGTTGGTTATCTTTTATTGTGTCTGATATGTTTATATAATGCTTGCTGCACGTTGCAATTGAGTTGCTGCAGACAGGCCATGCATTGTTTTAAATTGCAATTGGCTGGGATTGCAGTTGCAATTTTGTTGCGAATTGTGAATTTGCAATCCTTGATATTGCAGCTGAGGCAGCTGCAATAGGGTGTGGAGACCACAAAATTTTTATGTTGCGGTCACAAATGTGGTTGTGGATTGCAACTTGATAAAATCTAATCTAATAGGAAAGAAATTTGTTGCACTGTTTCTAGTTCTCCAAATTTGGCTACTCCATCACAGCTTAAGTCCTTGTGCTGCCATCTGTTTACGTACTGTTTTTTTGTGAAATTATAAATATAGTAATATTCTGGAACTATATTTCTTCAACATACTGGACAAACCTAAATTATGCTGCTGTGGTACAATGATTATGCCATCTTGTTTTATTTGTTTCTTAATTAGTTAATTCTGTTATCTTCTTAGTCATACAGTGTTGTGGAGTTAACTTATATTTTGTGTCATCTTCGATTTATCACAATGAACTTATATGCACAGCTTGTCAGTATCATGTTTAATATTAATTGAGATTGAGATTTGAGAACCTAGAAAGTATTAGTTGTTTCCTATGTTGTGTCATACCCTTTCAAAAGCAACTTATTTATTTCACACTAGGTTTAGTTCTATATAGTTCAATACAAAAGCTGTAGTGGCACTCCAATAATATTATGTTATTGGATGGAGGCTTTGTGGTGGTGAGCTTCCTAAGATCTCATTATTTTGGTAGATGGTGTTAAGGGGAAATTGACAAATCTGAGACCATTAATGACTCCTCTCTGATAAATATATCATATCTCTCATCAGCTTATTTATATTTAGAAATAGAGAATATTGATACTGCACTAGACCTTCTATTAGGAAGGTGTACATGAGGAAAGGTGATAAAAGTTGCACCGATTGTATATAACTTCAAACATTGTCAGCCAATTTCCACAATTGTGGATATACTACCTATTCTCAGTGTTTCATTGTCTTCAGTTAACCTTTGCAACTGCTTACCAATTTCATACTTCAAAAAATTGCTCCTAGTTTATGAAATTTCCTCAAGAAAGAATAGTATCAAAGAAAATTTGGTATTTTCTTTTGATATGTTTTAAAGGCGAAGGATATATCTAAGGAGGAAGTTTATTTTATGCAGTTTGTAAATATATTATATATATGAGATTAATGTCCATACACTGTCAGTGTAAAGGTGTTTTACACAAACAACCAATCACATGTCTACAATTTGCCACATCACTTAATATTGTTTTAATTAATTAAAAATTGTGAATGCATCATGTTCTGTTTACTTAAACCATGCACATCACACTTTCTGTGCTTTGCATCCTCTCCGCTTAATGCAACTGCCCCTCTGCTATTTCGATTCACGAAGCTTCCTTTGCCTTCCTGCTTCACCTGCTTTGCCTTCATTATATACCTTCGAAAGCAACACATTGGTGAACCTTGTGCACCTGAACATGTAATGTTTGTTTAAATGCCACAATACCATTCTGTTCTGATAAATTTCTCTAACCTTATTTAAAATACTTTCCATAAGCAATACCCCCAATAAATGTAGAAACTAGGAAACCCAGCACCCCAATGAACTTTTTCCAGACATCAATACTAGGTCAAAAAGCTCTTTATGGAAGGGGTAGAGGCAACTGCAGAACCTTGAGAGGGGTGAAAAGTAGAGATCGTGCTTTTACACTTTTTAATTAATTTTTGTTTAATTAAAACAATATTATGTGATGTGGCAAATTGTAGACATGTGAGGTTGTCTTTGTAAAACATCTTTACACTAATAGTGTATGTGCGTTAATCTCTCTCTCTCTCTCTCTATATATATATATATATATATATTATGTATGAATAGTGACCTGGAGCATATTCTGTAATAATGATAAATGAACTTAAAGGATGATATGTACTGATTACTTACTATTTGCAACTTAACAATTGCAATGTGGTTCACATTCCCACTCTTTTTACTTCAACTGTATCACTAATGTAAGTTGTGAATAACTTTCTATTGGTTTTTGGATTATGTCTTTTCAATGGGTTTATATTGCTGACATTCAAAGAGATTGGACAGCTTTGCTACGCTACATTGTCTTCACAAATATTTTTGTTGTATCTTTTTTTTTTCTGTTTTGGAGAATATCTTTCCTCACTCTAGTTGTATTTTCCCTTTATTCTCTCATAAAATCTCTTTTTTTTTTTTTTCTATAAAAATGTAAGTTATCTACGATTGCCTTCATCAGTCATTGTAACTATTTCAATTAAACAACTTGGAAGGATTTAATAGAACATAGATTTGAAATTTACTCTTCTTAATTGGTCCCTGCAGTTCCTAGGAATTTCAGATTATTGGAAGAGCTGGAGAGAGGTGAGAAGGGAATTGGTGATGGAACTGTTAGCTATGGAATGGATGATGCTGATGACATATACATGCAATCTTGGACTGGGACTATTATTGGTCCCCCTGGTGTAAGCTGCTCTCTGCTTTTCTGAAATAATAATTTCTGTTACTTTTATTAGTTGTTTGTGACTCATTGGAACCCCCAGCTAACATCCGTATCAGCTTCTATGACGAAGTAAATATTTTGAATTTCAGTGGGGACTTGTTTAATATATCTTTCAGTAATATGTTCTTTAGACATAGACATGTGAAACTATGGCATACATGGATTTAAATGTTGGGTGTTAAGTTATAACTAAAGGTTCCACTTGTATAAAAATAATACATTTTATTAGGTCAAATATTTTTAGTAAAACCAACTCCAGGTTTAATTTACTGCTGTGGTGCTACTCAATAGGCATTTTGCATTTTCTATTTCGTACAAAGTTTTTGGTGGGCTGCCATTTTTAGTGGCCAGAGAGTAGATACCTATGTTGTGGCTGAGTCTCTTGAATACCCAGTTGTATCTCTATCTTGGGACCTACATTGGGCAGTGCTGGGAAGTACTTGATTCAATAACAGAGTTTTCTTTCTACCTGTTTCTATAATTTTACCATCTTTTTTCTCTGCAATTACTACTATTTTCTTTCTTTTGTTTGTGATTTTATCTCATTTTATGTGTCCGTAAATCCATGCAGCATCCTCATCTACATAACACTTTTTTTTTGTTTGCTCTTTACAGCCCACCATTGAGTCAATACCATAAAGCATAGTAGGTCTTATGGCTGTATGGTTATGTTTATCTTTCAGCTTGAAAAACACCTTTCCATCTCAAATAACACCTTCCTAGCATGAAATCCTATAATTTTTACATATACATATATTAAAATACTCTTGCACCAATGTTAAAATATTCTTATTTAAAGAAGTTTAGGACTAACCCTATTCCATTTTAGAAGGATATCAACCGCCTTATACATTTTTAAAAAAAAGTTTGATATTAATTTTACCCTCTCATTTAAGCCCTCACCAATTTTCTTGTTTGACTCCCACTTCTCTTGAGCAATTCGTAACCTTGTCCTGAACTGAAAATCTTCTCTATTTCAATCTTTCTCTTTCACATTCTCTCTCTTTGCTTTGGAAGCTTGAAGACATTATCATGGTCGATTCACCAAGAGAGAATGACAATTGATTCTAACCCCGTTTGCCTTCCTTTTATACACCTTCCATTTTCTGGGTTCAAGCTTTATCAGAGGTGAACAAGATGGATCATGCAGTAGGGGGAGTCTCTTGCTGCATCAGAAGAGCTTTCAAGTTTAAACTGAAATCGTTCCTTCTTCTTCCTAAGCTTCTTTGCTCTTGTTGTCTGTTTTGGCCTTTTGGATATTATGATTCAGAAATTACCAAGCTTCTATGGTTGCAAACCTTTCTGCGAAGTGATGGTAGGATGAATTGAATCAATCATGAAAACGAAAGTAACAAAAATATATTGGACTGTTGGAGTAATGACAAATGCTAACCACACACCCTCTGACACATTTTTTGAACACACTCTCTACTATTGGTTGAAATTTATTGAAATTCACACAAATTTTATGAGTCCCACTTATCATTTAATGAACTTCTCTTCTAATTTTGTAGTTTTCAATAAATTTCAACTAATAATGGAGTGTGTTAGAAGGAGGGTGTTAGAGAATGTGCTATTAGCACTCCTCTTAGAGTAATACTTGAATGCAGCAAGATTTTCCAGTGTCTTTGCAAACCTGAAATATCAAAACCCATGAAACAGCCATGTTCAGAACATGACATAGAAGCAAAAGTAATTCTCCTTAATTAAATGTGGGAAAGCAGGGAGGGGGAGAAACCCTTTTAAAGATACAATCCTCCCACACACACCATATAACTACCAAACCTGAACTCTTGTAGAAAACATCAGGGGACGCTTGGTTTAAGATAATATTTTTCTATTTTCATTTTCTGTTTTAACTCTTAATTTTAAAAATGTCAACTATATTAATTTTATTTTATGTTTTCAAAGATTTGTATAGGAATTAGGAACACTGAAAACTACTTTTTATTGTTTTGATTATTTCCTATATAAATATAAACTGTTGAAAATAGGAAACAAAGCGAAAATAAGATGACATTTTTTTAATGAAAAATGAAAACATAAAACATGTCTCAAACTAAATACCTCCTTACTCTCCTTTTTATGGAAACCTTTATATTATACTATTAAAAAATGGAGAAAGTCTTGCCTAGACACTACCCTAAAACTGACATGGTAGACACAGCCAATGAAAGTTTGCCAGCACATTAGAATACTTTACAAATAATCTAAGATATGGAATCCGATAAGTGAGAGGTAATTGTTTACATAATTTTCTTCTGTCCGAAGAAATTATTCATCGAAATAATAATTAATAAATTAAAATAAAATAACAAAAGCTGCACTTTTTATCTCTGGATTGCTTTTCTTCTCCCTAACCCTGTTCAAATTTCACGTGGATTACTGCCAGCGATTTCCTTTCGTGTGAATCTTCCGCTGAAATGGCGGCCTCCATTGAAGCCAAATGTATACTTATTTACGTTTTTAGTCTATTAAAATTGGTTTAAAACATCTGAAATTGTCATTTCTATTCTGGACATACTGAACAATTTGGTATTCCTAAACTGTTTTCATGTGAATTTCTTTTTGTTGGTTCATTTTGCTAAGATGATTTGTGAAGAGGGAATGAGTAGTGTAGAAGGTAATAATAAATTTTCATATCATAGTGTTAGAATAGAAATTTGTGTTCTTTGTTTTTGGTAGAGCTAGGACTGGGGCTTTTTTGATGAAAATGTTATAAATATGATTATGCCATGAAAAATCTCTGAAAAGGAATGTCTGTACCTAAATGTCCAACCAGAACTTATAGCATTAACATCACCCAAACTGAAAGCAGTCGGTGGTACAAAGAAAGCATTTCCTTGGGAATTAAATTTCCATCTTCCAAGAGTTGGCATGGATAGCTGTGGTGCTTGGTTTGCAATCATTTCTGATCAAGTCCATACCTGTTCTGTAAACCAAAACCATTAACTCCTAGAGTATTATTTTGAGAAAAAAGTTCCCAAACCCTAAGGGAATTTTTTAAAAGATTTCTGTTGTATTGATTTTGAAAGATCTGCGATTAAAAAAATTGTGTTTGGAAATAGTATTTTAAAAGTGAGTTGAGAAGAACTGATTTTATTTTGATGATAAAGTTGTGAATCACTTTTGTAGTGTTCAATATTGTGAGTCCTCTTCATTGGAAAGGCCAAAAATTTTCACTTCTCTATAGAAGTCAAGATCAATTCTATCACCCAGAATTGATTTTCAAATAAAAATTATCGAATAATGGAAAAAATAGGACTACTGTGCAACATGATTCTACTTCCTGCATATGGGTTTTCAAATTTCAATGCTATCCAAATGGGGACTAACTAAATCTGCATAATTTCTCTTGGGAATACAATAATCCTATAAACTAATACAATAATCTGCAACATGAGTTCAATTTCAATGTTATTTTACCAGACTGTTCATGAAGGGCGTATCTACCAGTTGAAATTGTTTTGTGGCAAGGATTATCCAGACAATCCTCCATCTGTTAGATTTCAAACAAGGATTAACATGACATGTGTCAATCAAGAAACTGGAGTGGTAAGAGACAATTCTTGCAGAGGCTTTATTACTGTGGTGTTTGAAATTGAACTCATTAATCACTAAATTACCAGGTTGAGCCACATTTGTTTCCTATGCTTGCTAATTGGAAACGTGAGCATACAATGGAAGACATTTTGATTCAATTGAAGAGAGAAATGATGTCTCCACAAAATAGGAAGCTAACTCAGCCTCCTGAAGGTGTGTCTATCTTATTTTTATGGTTGATATTTGTTTATGTTCTGTCTTTTACGAACAGGTATGTCCAGCAAGAATGCTGGTGATTTTGGTTTTGGATCAAGCTCTCTCTTAAGGTATTTATGGAAGAGAAATACCTCCAGAAATATGATCACTATGCACGAAGCAATACTCAACTAGTGGGGTGAGGTGTGTGCACAGTGTTAATGGAAAAGAGAAGAGAGAACGGGTGGGTGTGTACTTTTTCCTCTGAAAGCAACCCTTATTTATACTAGACTTACCTCTAGGTTAGTTGAAAATTCTCTCCGATATGCATGACCAAGATCTCAAACCGTCTGATATCAAGATCTTCTTTGTAGTTACTATATTCAGGGTCCACGATCTCCTCTGCTGTTATGGTCAACAGTCCAAGATTTTGAATTCTTAATGGGCCTTAACACTGAGCCCATATATTGAATCCGTAACAGTTGTCAAGGCTTCTAGGCAGCCGGGATGCTAGTCTGTGCCATCCTTCCCAGTAACTTGGACAATTAATGCTCCTTTATGAGTGACTATTAATTATCGTATGCTGGGGTATTCTTTATTTCACCCCGGCCATCCTTATTCGGGTTCTGCTTCGTACCGAGTCATTTCCTTACCATTACCGGGGTGCCACCACATATTGTCCTTCCAGGTTTAGATGGTCGATTCATTTCTATGCTTCTGACATCTAGAATAGGGAGCGTCTTTGTGAAATAATGTCATTATGTCTTGTCCTTAGCTGTAGCATGCAGTCTGCACATTTAATGCACCATCGTTTCGTTACACGCATTAATCATGACATTTGAATATATTTATCTATTTTGCCCCTAAATATTGAATGGATTTGACCCATTTGCCCCTACGTGACGTTTCGTGCCTGTCAGTTATGCCACCACACCGTTTCGTGTCTTCGACGGTTACATTTTTCTCTTTGTCTCTCAAGTTTTCTCTGCATTTGTGCGTTCTTTCCTCTATTGTTATCACCTTTCGCTACCAAATTCTTCAAGACTTCTCTCACACCAGGTATCTTCGTTACCATAAACTTCCTTTTTCCGTTTATAGTTCCATCATATATTATAATTTTGTTCTTTCTTCTTATCATCGTTCTGATTGTGCATCATCTTTGTCATTTTCGTGTTATTTCCTCTTGTTCCTGGGTTTCTGTCTTTGGGTCATTTTCTTTGTTCATCACTCTTGCAATTTCTTTTTATCCACCTGCGTGAAATTCTATTTCATCTATTTTTAAAATGAAACTCACTCCCGAAGAAGCACATCTGAGCAGAACAATTTTCCCCAAGGTTGGATACTGGTTCTTTGGTCTTCTCCTTCCTGAAGAAGAAAGGGAAAAATACTTCTTGTGCACCTTCTGGTGGTTCTAATGCCACGAAGAAAACTAAAGTTTCTAAACCCAATATTCCCTTGGTGCCAAAACAAAACAAATCCAGATCTAAGTCTAGGAATTCCTCCAAAAGTCCTTCGCTTTCAACTTTGAGTCTTGCACCACAAACTCCGTCCTCGTCCTTAGATTGCTCCTTTGAAACCCGGTTCGATCCGTGCGTTGACTGTGTTATTGAAAGTTCCTATCTTTTAAAGTCCGGGTTTGATGCGAGGGCTAATTCAATGCGTGAATCATGCCAGCACAACCTGGTTCTTATCCCCAAACCGAACCTTGCACAACAAAGTGAGGCGCCAGAGAACGCCGCTTTCTTCTAATGCAAGTGGTCTTATAGATATCGTCCTTACCCCAGAGACGCTTTAATCAACTCTTCTACTTATATGACCAATATTTCCCCTTCAGGTATGTTTTACTGATTCTTATTTTTATTACGTAGGTATTTATGGATCCATCGTCATCAGAACTAGTTGTTGAATCTCAATCTACCGGGTCACGTTCTGACTTTCCCTCTTCCATCCTAGTTACTAAATTTTCGTGGGTCACCTATGAGGTGCTACATACCCTTTCTGATTTACATCTGGGAAGTATTGTTGTGCTCCCGGTTGGAAATCAAGAAGGTTTTTGTGTCTGCGCCCTTGACCCGGACGAACTTATCTGTTCTATCCGGGAAGGGAATGAACACAATTTTTTCTTTTTCTACAAAGACGTAACTACTCGTCTAGGAATTCGTTTCCCCTTTCAGATTTTGAGATGCAAATTCTAAATCACCTTCATGTAGCTCCCTCACAACTTCATCCAAACAGTTAGGGCTTCATCAAATCTTTTGAATTTTTTTGTCAACATTTAGAAATTCCTTGTACTGTTCGTATCTTCTTTTATTATTTCACTGTACATACCGGTAGACGGGTAGAGAACCCCCTAACAGAAAATGATGGATTTTCATTCGGGGTCGTTCAAACTGTAGACTTTTCACGGTCTATACTGAATCATTTAAAAAACTTTAAAAATAAATATTTTTAGGTTATTGCCGAACTCAGCAAACAACATTTCTTTCTTTATTCTCCAGAGTCACGGGACGTAGAGTGAAAGTTTCCGCTCTATTGGACCCGCACCCATCACGACTTTCCATCCTCTTCTTACCGTTTCGAAGAGACGGGTTTGTCAGATTCCGACGCTTCCTCAGTGACCCAGATCGCGGCATATATAGAAGCTCACGGCCAGCCAAGTGTTGCTTCTTATATTCGCCATTATCAGTTTGGGCTCTCTACTGAATTAAGTATGAACATGCTTGACTTTGATTTGTGATGTATAACTTAATCTGCTCTAACTGTTTATTTCCATTTTATAGCTAACGATATGAGACCACAACCTTCATCCTCGGCTCAATCAAAGCAAGCCGCTTTTGTTGCGACCCCGGCTGTGGGCTCTCCTGCTCCGGCAAAGGTCCTTTCAACCACCCCAGCTGCTGGTCAGGGAAAGCCAACCCCTTCCGCCTCAACGGCTAGGCGTCCAAGCCCTCCAAAGCGATCGCAGCCTTCACCTTTTCTTGCCATCTTAGGGGTAGGAAAGGGGAAAAAATGCAAGGTTGCTCAACCGGCTCAATTGGAAGCAACTCCAACAGACCAGATTAGCCTGGCATCTTCTTCGCCACCGGGAACTGTGGCACCCAATCTTCCCCCTCCGCTCCTTGGTTTTACTCCTACTCCCTCCACGGGTTGTCATCGGGATGCCTTAGGGAGAAAGGAGTTAATGAAGACGTAATCCGCAGCGTCAAGGTTCCCAAGCGCTTCTCGGATTCAAGTCTCCTTTCGTGCGATGACCTTGAAGAGCTCGACCGTATCGAGGAGAATGCTTCAAGTGTGCTGCCTTAGTACAAAGTTTGGCAACTTTGAAAACTAAGCATGGCAAAATATTGGACTAGCTAGAAGCATCGCTGGAGGAGACCCGAAAAACCCACGAGGAGCTCCTTGCGTTGCAGGATACTACTGCCTCCCTATGCCAAGAGCTCCGAACTGCCTTAGATACTGCTGAGAGTGCTCAGTCAGCTTTGGAAATAGCCCAGAAGAAGAATGCGCTCCTGACTCAACACTTCAATGAACTGAAATCTCTTTTGGATAAATCAGAGTTGGAATGCAAGGAGGCTGAATCCAAGTTGCATAAGGCCGAGTTGGACTATACAAAGGTTGAATCCAAGCTGCAGCTTGTCGATACGGATGCTATTATGCTGAGGGAGACATTGGCTATGGCAGTGGAGGGGTCCTTCAACAATACACTAGACCAAATACGTTGTCTGAACTCGGGGATTGAGCTAAATACCACGGGCATGCACTTCAAAGCCTATGTGGATAATGGTAAACTGGCCCCTCCTTCTCCCCATGAAGATACGGTTGTCCAAATGGATGAGGATCCAACTCATGGAGAAGAGGTGACTTCTACCCATCAAGTTGACCGGGCTCGAAATTTCAACAATGATTTAACCGGGTCTTTATATATTGACTTCGCCAATCGGGATGATCCACTCAACCTGGCAGAGATGAGGTGCACGTGCACTTTTTCCTCCAATCCCTGTACTTGCAACGTTGCTTCCTTAAAATGGTTTAGATAACTCTGTAATGTTTCGTCAGGTTGTTGTCGTATTTTGCCAAGTGCGAACTCGGATTTCGGTTGTTTTTTGCTGGTTGCGAAGTTCAGCAAAAACCTCTGGCCATCTTTGAAATTGGATTGACCACGGTGGCAACGTACGAAACCACGTCTGGGCAGCTTCGGATAAGGTAGTAACAAAGATACGGGATATTATTGGTTCGTCAATTCCTCGTACACACATCTACATGTCAAATTCATCGACGTGTACTTGTGGGTCCTGACTTCCGTCTTATTTTGACAAGAACCGTCAAAATCCTCCCAAGTATTGTACGTTAACAATCTCGTCAGTAAAATGACTATTGTTGTATTGTCCTTTGCTGTATTTCCGTCGATACACTCCCCCTTCCATCCTTATCCGAGGTGCAACTTCAATAACGGGATTCTTGGCTATCATTCGGGCTTGACTTGTCTGCTTCATCCCGGTGTTGGCAGGTTGGGTTGGAGCTGCCGGTTGTGCATGCATCATGTTCTCATGGTCCTGATGCACCGGGTTGTCATTTCGAACGTTCACTCGAGATGAGCCCCTGATTTCAAATCGACTAACTGGTCCTTTCGAATTAACGGGACTGGACGATTTGTTGGAAAAATTGGGACCTGACTGGCCTGGTGGTTTGTCCCATTCCTGGCTGCATGGCTGTCTTGCTGTCTGTGATCCTCTTTATGGACCGGGCTCTCCATATTTCTGAGACGTTGTTCAAAGCGTTGTATGCGCAATTCTTCTTTGCGCTTCCACTCCGCATTACATTCCTCTAACTGGAGCGTGATATTTCTGATGTCCTCCTGCCTTTGAAGGGCATATCTTCTCTCCATATTCTCCATTCGAGTCAGGATCGAATTTAGAGCATTATTCATGAAATGTTCAGTAGGCTCCGGTTCAAGGGTCGCCATGACCACTGGATGATGAGCTGCGTTCAGCTAATGAGCGTCAGGGATTGCCCGTCCCGCTGGAGCAGGAGACGAGGCCAAGTCTGAAACCGCATCACTCACATGCACAGCTTCGTGATGGACCACGCTCTGGTTGCCAGGGGGTAATTCTCCTCTTCCACCCGCATCGAAACGTGGGTGTGGAGTCTGGTTACTTCTAGTGTTTACCATCGTGAACCGTGGAATTTGAACTTTACAATCCTCACAGACGACGTCAATGTTCTGTCTTTTACGAACAGGTATGTCCAGCAAGAATGCTGGTGATTTTGGTATTGGATCAAGCTCTCTCCTAAGGTATCTATGGAAGAGAAATACCTCCAGAAATATGATCATTGTGCACGAAGTAATACTCAACCAGTGGGGTGAGGTGTGTACACAGTGTTAATGGAAAAGAGAAGAGAGAGAGAGTGGGTGTGTACCTTTTCCTCTGAAAGCAACCCTTATTTATACTAGACTTACCTCTAGGTCAGTTGAAAATTCTCTCCGATATGCATGGCCAAGATCTCAAACCGCCTGATATCAAGATCTTCTTTGCAGTTATTATATTCAGGGTCCACGATCTCCTCTGCTGTTATGGTCAACAGTCCAAGGTTTTGAATTCTTAATGGGCCTTAACACTGAGCCCATATATCGAATCCGTAACAGTTTATATATACATTTTATCAATTTCTATATGGTTAAATGTCTTTCATAATTGTTTGTAGTTTCTATAATATGTGTGGTTTACTTGTCAATTGTGATATCATGATCTCTGTTTGTTATGATTGTCTAAAGTTGAGGCAAAGATGGTCTTATGTTTTTGATATATGGATTCTTATATATGAGATTATTGTCTTTTGGTTAAGTATTGAAAGTTAGTTGTTAGAGACTATTGACACAGTATTAACTTTGTTGAGCATGTAACAATGCTCTGGAAGTTGGTCATTGTAAAATGTGAAGATGCCGCTATTCAGAGTTTAAAATTGTTAGAATGGTTATAGCTTACGAGATTTACAGCTGGCTTGTTCTTTCTCTAAGTAGCCTTAGGAAGTGCTTTTGTTTGTTTTCTTTGTTAAGACCTTGAACATGAGATAGTGTGTTATATTTGTAACGATAATACCAATATATTTTAAGTTTCGTTTCTTGAATCTGTGATGACTCATGAGTACATCTTAAATTCAGAAAAAACATTTATGTACTTAGTACATAACCAATGACTCCTTTGTAAATTTCAGAGATTTTGTTGATGGGGGGAACTGGGGAAGAATATAGTTCCTTCTTCGCTGTTTTATACACATTTAATTATTAAGAATTGCATTTTATTTTTGTGGTATTAAGTAATCAGATAAAATGGCGAAGAATTTAAATATTTTCTTCAGCAATAGTAGTAAAATTGATTAGAACTTGAAACTCAGGATCAAATTTATTAATTTCAAAGTTAAGGGGCTAAGTTGAAAAGCTTATAAAAAAGGTGGCTTAGTTGAAAAGAATTTCAATATATGGGGGCTAAATTTTTTTAATTCCATTTATTTTGTCGCCCCTCCGTTGAAGCTGGAAATAGAGTAACCTCCTTACTCCCTGAATTATTTTTTTCACCATTTTTTGATTTTTTTTCAGTCGTATCTCCATTTTTTATTATTTAATATTTTTACCTGTTCTTATTAATTAGTAAGCAATTGTGATTAGATGTCAGCACTAGCTTATATATCCATATTTTTTTCTTAATCCTTTTTTTCTTCTTCTGTTCTTTCTAGTTTGTATGCAATTGTGATTAGATGTCAGCGCTAGCTTACCTCTGTAGATTGGTTGTTAGAAGATTTATATTTGTGATGAATCTTTAATTGTTTGAGCATACTAAATGATTATTTTATATGACATAGGCAATGAAGAAGCCAGGGTTGATCAAAAGGGCCTGGTGGTGAGATGTTGTATTGTGTAATTCCCTGGAGAATCCAAGCATAATAATAATAATGTAAATAACTATATTCAATAGATGATCCAAGTTCACCGACTTATAATGTATTTATAATGTAATTATGAACCACTTCCGTATGTTACCTGGAGCAATCCAAGATATAGTAGTCACTGTCATGTCTTGTGAAATTTTTATTGTACTGAAGCTGTTTTTACAGCGGACTCTAATTTCGAATTTTAAGATCCTTTTAAACTGTGCTTTTGTGTGAACCCATGTCATGTGTACACTTCTGTATGGAAGAGTTATTATCAAATTGTTAACCTTTGACACTAAATTTCAATGGTGAGCTGAATATTTAGTTAAATTATGTTTTTTCACATCTCTTGGTTGTTAGGTTCCTGGTAATTGGTGGTATCACTTATTCAAAATGTTACCCAAGAAAGAAAAAAATACATATTTAACCGAATAAATAATGATTGATTTCGAAGCTACACTCTTTCTATGGTAATTAAGGATATGCTTCCTACGTTATACAAATTTCTAATACATTATATTCTATTTGTTATCAATACTATAATTAAGCAATTGTTTCTTTCAAATATCAATTTCCAGTTTTTAATCAACAGTAGATCGATGGGTCATACACGACCACATACTTCACAAGCAATGCATTTATCAAATTCAAAATGTATTCGATCGTGGAAACTTTACGAAAATACCATTTCGCTTTTTTACTAAATCTATGACCTTCGTGTTATTAACGCGATGTTCCAACCAACTGAGTTAATAAATCAATTATGTTAAAAATAATTAATGTTATTATATATAACATTAATTTTTTAATGTATATTTAATTCACATATAATTTTACATAATATTTTGTAACAATTAATTTTGATTTAATAATCAAACTAAAATTAATTTTAATTATTAGATCAAAATTATATGAGGAGTATAATTAATTTATAGTTTAATTATTAGATCAAAATTAATTGTTACAAAATTTATTATGTAAAATTATATGTATTAAATATACATTAAAAAATTTAGTATTATATATGTATTAGCATTAATTTTTTTAACATAATTGGTTTATTAGTTCAATTGATTGGAGCATTACCTTATTAAAGTCACAAGTTTGAGATCTTCGTGTGCTATTATTTTAAATTATTTTGTAAAATGTATTTTAATTTACGAAAAAAAAATTCATATATGGTGTGGATACTTCTTATTAATAAGATAAGCAAATTCATCCAAAAGATGCTAATCTAAGAATCAAGAATATCTTAATATCTAAACATCGTGTTTAAGATATTTTCTAAGACAAATTGTTCATAACATACTATTGGCTTGGCTGACATTTATTTGAAATCATAAATTTCGATAGGTCTCTTTTTTTATTTAATGATTCTTTAATTTTGTAGTTTTTAATGCATTTTAATCAATAGTAAAGTAAGTCTTAAAAAGAGTATATTAAAATATATGTTGTTAGGACTTTTTTTGTATTCTAAACATGTGAAAAGTAAATGCATATTTGACTAGGCACAAATTGAACTTCAATTTGCTACAAGAGATAGGGTTAAACAATAGGACTATTTCATAATTTAGTACTCCTACTGGTCTGGGAATGAAAAAATGGGTGCCAGTTATGCACAATTTGAATAGCGTCAGATGGAACACGTTTTTAAATCAAACAACAGATCTAACAAAGAAGCTAAAATGTGAACAACTAAAAACGTTAGAATTTCCCAAGTCTATGAATTGAAATCCAAAGATTAGACAACTGATTAGAAAGGCCAAACCCAATGACAGTAATAAAAAGACTCAAAAAGAAAATTAAGTTTGCAATAAACTAATAAAAAGGACTCTAAAACATTGAAGTCTTCAATAAACTAACAAAGAAAACAACCAGACATTTGTTTTGCTGTTGTGTTATTTTGATATATTAAGTTTTAAAGGTTTTATTTTAATCTTTTATATTTTTGAAATATATTGTTTTGGTCCTTATTTAAATTTTCCATTAGAAACATTAGTATTATGTTAATTTTTAAATTTAAAAAAATGAAAACATAAAACATCATAATAAAATTTTTAAAACTTAATATACAAAAATGAAATAACTGTGAAATACAATGAACCAAACATGACATTAAGCCAAAGAACAAAAGGAATCTTACAAGTTATTCACATGATTGTTGGAGTCACGGGTAAGATGGAACCAAGTAGTAAACATGCATAAATTGTCACTAATAGCATCTAGAAGATCTATACTTTTACCTATAAGAACTTTTACTTGAAGAAGCTTTTTAGGCTTGATGTGCTCAGGGGCGGGGCAAACTTTTTCGGGGCCCTGTTTAATATTTTCCTTTTTTAGAAAAGGGGGTCATCAATTGACAATTTAAAAATAAATGACTCATTTAAATAAGAAAAATACTTTGCTCAAAAAATATTACCAAATTACATTCCAAAATCAGTTAAAACATCCTAAGGATTCTAACAAGTCATTTGAATAGAGTTGTCCTCTTCACATGTCTTAAAGAAAAATCATCTATAACACTTTCAACATCAACTTCTTCCAAAAGATC
>PYAF01001965.1:210056-230323 GCA_007407185.1 Glycine tomentella
TTGAACCTTGGACTCCTTGATTATTAAAAATCAAATATTACCATCTTCTCTAGTTTTCAATATTGAATATATGTTACAATAAATAATATTTGAGACCCCTTAATAAATAATATTTGAGGTCCCTTATTTTTTGGGGCCCCTTATTTTTCGGGGCCCTGTGCGGTTGGACACCTTGAGTGGGTCCAGAACCGCCCCTGGATGTGCTTTGTTTTCAGTCCTTCATTATGTTATAAAATATTATTAAGAAAAATTCCCAAGGAAGTAAAAGAATAAGGTGTTCTGTTGGTAGTGTTTTGACCTCAAATTCACAAGCATCGTTAGGGTCACTGTATCCAAGATATTGTCCACTTAGGTACTCGATGACCATTACGATTTTTTCCTTGTAAAAGACACCTCGATGATTTGAGGGGAGAGAGTGTTTATAAATAATTCGTGGCCTCGACACCTAAGTCATGTGGGACTTTGCAGCTACCGGAACCCCAGTCGAGGCTAGGGGCAAGAGTGGCCTAGGCCCTCCTTCTAGTGCCAATGTTCCAACCTCCAATCCACAAGCATCGTTAGGGTCCCTGTATCTGAGATATTGTCACGATGTTACCTTTGTAAAAGGCGCCTCAATGAGTTGAGAGGAGAGGATGTTTATAAATGACCCAAGTCACTCTTGTCCCTAGCCTCAACTCCTAAGCGATGTGGGACTTTGCAGCTAGCGGAACAAGTCCCTCAGTTGAGGCTTGGGCAAGAGTGGCCTAGGCCCTCCTTCAAGCGCCAATGTTCTTACCTCAAATCCACAAGCATCATTAGGGTCCACATATCCAAGGTATTGTCCAATTAGGTACTTAATGACCATCACTATTTTGTCCTTATAAAAGGTATTTTGATGGATTGAGAGGAGATGATATTTATAAATAACCCATGCCACTCTTTCTGCTAGCCTTGTTATTTATTAAATTATATCGTTCATAATTAATTTTTAATGAAATTAAATATGACTATGTTTCTTTATATATTTATTAAATAGAATAAGTAAAGAATAATAAAATAAAAATATAATATAGTCAAATAAATTTATAATGTCTTAAAATAAAAAACATGTATTCCTATATATAATCACTTTACATATATATATATATATATATAATGATTATTTTCAAAATTATATTTTTAGTTATTATTTAAGGATAATTAAAAGCTTGTTATAACTTACAGTCTTTTAGTTTTTCTTTTCTCCATTTAATGTTATTTATATCTACTAATTTGATATTAGTAATAATTATATTATCATTTGTATCATTCGACATTAAATTGGTAGATTGTCTTCTTTATATAAACTTGAACTAAGTGCTGAAAGAGTAAATATTTTAGTCTCTTTTATTTTCATTTGATTGGTTTCTGATTTCTTTTTAATTTATTATCACCATCTTTTGCTATTTCTCTTTTGATAAACAATTTAGTTCTGTTTATTTTTAATTTCGATTAATATTTGATATTATAGCTACATCATAATATTTTCTCTAATTTGATAGTTGAACAAAAGAATGACAGTGGTTAACAAACAAAAACAGATTTTTGTATCCTCTAACATAATAAAGATAAAGTTGTTGTTATGTCACATGTTAGGCAATGAGGAACAAGCCATCAAAACTATTTTATTTATATGTATATACATTTAACATATATATGTTAAAAAAAATAATAAATAAAATATTTTTAAAAATTATATTTTAAACAAATTCGTGCATGGTTTAAAATCTAGTTCATATTGTAATATTCACTAACAAAAACATTCATATTGTTATGGTTGCTTTTAATGGCGTAAAGTTGTGCAAAAAGGTATTAAAAAAAAAACAAAAGGGTATCTAGAATGCCTTGGAAGCTCACATTATTGACACCACTGCGACATTCATTTCGTATGGTCTTGCAAAGCGTAGGAATCTCTTAATTGAGAAAGCGAAGTGTGTAACGATACATGCACGTTGCTTTAAGGAATAAGAAATTTTGTGGCCAGGTACCCAAAAGGCCAAAACATTTAAATTATATTTTAGGTTTTAATTTATTTCTAATATATGTATTTGAAAGTTAATTTTTCTTTTCCTTATTTTTAAGGTCATTCGCAATTACTTTTTATTCTTATTATTCATTCTAAAATTTTAAATTGAAATGAAAAGTTTAAATAAAAATTGAAAATGATATTATGAATATTTCAAAATCATTTTTTAAAAAGTCTTATAAATGTAATATGTACAGTGTTTTAAAATTAGTTATTAATGACATGAAAAGTATTAAAAAGAAAATTATTTTAATAATTTAATTTGTTTACTTTTTTAAAAGGCAAAAGTATATAATCATGAACTCACTGTTCTCTGTACAAGGAAACAACATTACGAAAAAAAAAAAAAAAACACAAGACAGTAATCTAATACACTCCCTAACACATCCCATAAAAAAATTCTAATTCTCAAAGCATCCTCTTGGGTTAATACACCAAGAAGAGAAGAAAAAGCCAGGTTTGACACATCCAGTGCCACGACATCGCCTTAATACGTATTAGCATCTCCAAAGCCGAAAAATACTTATTCCTAAAAATATATAACTGAATTTTTTGTAATCCAGATGCACCAACATGTCACGTGCCACACCATATTTCATCCGTGTAGCCTTTTCCCCCACGAAACATCTACCTATTTGTATATATAATTGTTGTATCTCCCGCAGCATAACAAAAGCAATGTCCAACTATCTAAAAACCGCTTCCCACACCCTAGATATAACACGTAAGCTTCTAAACAAATGATTACAATCTTCATTTGCTTCTTTACAAAAAGACACATGATGAATGGAAATTTTGTATACAAGAATCCCCCTATTTTGTAGCTACCAATCTATTTTGAAGTAATCTCCATGAAAAAATTACCACATTGGATGTAGCTTTACATGACCAGAATCTTCTAAATATAATTGTGTTTGTTTGTTCTTCCATGGACCTTACAGATAGTTGTTCTAATACCTTAAAGATTGAGTTAACCGAGAAGGTATTAGAACAATCAGCAATTCAGATCCATCTCCATCTGTCATTTGAGCCTATATGTAACACCTTGACAAAATTTACAACTCAATTAGGCTGATAGAAGAAATTTTGTATTGTGGCATTTGTGCATATATGTATTTAACTGTAATGATTATATGTTTTTAATTCTTTTTTTCATACATATATATATATATATATATATATATATATATATAGGTATGTGATTAGTTAAGTGAAACTTGCGAGAGAAACAGAAATTGTCAAGAGTTAGATTTTTATTTGTGCAAGAATTACACTACGCATTAAGTTGCAGTGTAATTTGTCTCTGTGTGAGTAGATTTTGTGTGAGGTTTACTCCGAGTACACATATTCCTAAGAATATTAGCACATTAATCTAAATGTTTAAGATAAGATTTACCAATATTTAAGATAAGATTTTTGGCTAAAATTTCGAAAGTAATATCACCCATAAAAGGCATTGCTTGGCATGTTCACCATGGTTGTCCAAAGTAGTCATTCATGTTGTCAATTAAGCTTGTCAGTTAGGTTTAATCAAATTCCTTTTGGATAAAAGCCTTAGACCTTATCTTTATAAGTTTATAAAAACAAGATTTTGAGACATTTTTCCCTCATTTCTGACAAGCTCAACCAAGGGAGAGAGAAGTCAATTTCTTTCTTCTCCTAAGCTCCATACAAGTGCTCTTGAAATTTCTTCCATCAAAGCTTTTCTAAGGAACTCTTAATCTTTTTTCTTTTCCTGATTTCCTTACCAACTTTGTGCAAGCTTCTCATTTATATATAGTTCCAAATTTCATTTTCATTCTTAGAAGTTTGAGACATCAAGGACCTAAGCCCCATGTTCATCTAAGTCATTTCGTATAACTTCATTTAAGGTAAGGGAGGTCTTTCCACTTCTTGAATCTTAACCTTGTTGTCTTTGGAAGCTAGGCTTCATTGCATGTTATTTTGATGTTCAAATATTCGTAGCTACTGCCTTGGTTGGAACGGGAGGATATGTTGTTTTCCTGAAAATTTAAGGTTAAAAAATAACTTCTTTGGGTGTTAAAACTTAGAGTTAGTCTTAAATTTCACTTAAATCAGAGTTCTCTAATAAAAGTTATGAATAAAACAAGTTTTAGATCATTTTATAGGATAAAATTTGTTACAAAATTAAATTGATAGTGGGAGTTGTATGGACTATCTTTATGAAATTTTAAACCTAAAAAATGAGTTTGTTAGGTGTGAAAATAAAGGACAACATATAAGATTCATGAAAAGATTCCCAAAACACCTAGAACACAACACAGTTAGGAGTGAAACTTTGAAAAACTGAGTGACAGAATAAGTTTAGATAATAGACAACTTAACATCGAAATTTGTGTTTCTAGATAAGTTATCTTAGAATTGTTTATTTTCTGGAATTGTTGATTTAAAATGTTGTATTATTGTTGAGATAAACTACAAGATTTGATGACTGATGTATATTATGAAAATTATGATGATTCTCTACTGATAAAATTATTGAAATATATGCATGTATAATAATAATAATAATAATAATAATAATAATAATAATAATTTAAACCCTTATAGGTTGATGTATTGCAATAGAAAAACACTCTTCTAAAGTACTTTTACGCATTCTAATAAGGGAAACAATCCTTGACAACCATAGCAAGAAGAACCCTTCATACTCCACATGACTCACATTCCTCATAAAATGCTTCATCCATTGAGAAGGATTTTCCCTTTTGGTCAAACATTTGTCAAATAATCTTAAGACTACAATAAATTCTTTTCCTATATATTTGTTCCTAGACAATAAAAAAAGGCTAACTTCTCATTTCATTTAAGCAAATTATGACACTAAAAAATATTCCACAATCTTTTTCGCTCTATTCTATTTAATTGCATGCATCCCAAACTTAATTCAACAAGCTTTCCAAATATCTCACCCCTTTATTGAAATAGTTATTGAATCTAGTGAGATATTGAGAATGCAAGTTTAATTAATTATGGGAATTAGTCAATTAGATTAGGAGCTGACAAACTGTAAAATATCTTTTTTATTGAAATGGTTGTTTAATTAAATTAAGGAATTAGTCCAGGAGAAAAGAAATAGCACAAGAACTTATTACAGTGTTTATTATTTTTCAAATATTTGACCAAAAGGGCATATCATACTCTATGGATTAAGCGATTTAAGAGGAATGAGAGCCATGTGGAGCTTGAGGGGTTCTTCTCATCTTGGTTGTCAAGGTTTGATTTCGTTACTAGATCACACAAAGTCATTTTGAAAAGTGTTTTTTCTATTACCATACATCTATCTAGAATTAATGACTAAAATAGCTCTTGCACCTCTTGTTTTAGCAAGCATTTATATATATCTGTGTTATTGATGTACAACAAAATTACAACTGCTACAAAGGTTAATTACTTTATTCTTTTTATCATTTTCTTGAACCATAATTAACTATGGCATTTACCCACATAACTTTCACTTTTGAAAGCAACAATTCTAAATGATGAGACTGAATGGAGATTCAAGTTAGGGCGAGGGATTTGAGTTATTGTGTAGTTTGAGTGGTGGAACCTGCATGATGCAATGATAGACATGACGATGATGTTAATAAGAAACCTTGAAACACAAGTTGAAGAAGCTCCAAACGTTGCCATTGAAGGTGGGTGGCAATGAATGGAAGCTCTAAACTACACTGTTTACCAGCATGACTTTTACTTTTGAAAGCAGCGGTTTTGAAAGGTGAATGTGAATAGAGATTCAAGTTAGTTAGATGGATTTGAGCAGGGCCGCCCTCGGCCTTGTCCCAAGTGCAATGGCACAAGACTCACCTCTAAAAGGGGTCTAATTTTTTTATAGTCACGTAATATTTATTTTATATTAATTAGATTATTTTTATAACTAAATTAGAATTATTATTTTATTTTATGTCTCCTTTTTGTTTAAATTAAGGTGTGACATGTGACTTAAAACTATTATTATGTTGGTTGTTAGTTTCTTTTTTATGTATTACCTTCATAAGTTCATACTAAATGAATTTTTAGTTTACCGTGACATATCAATATGTAATTGATCTATGATAATAGACTTAAAATATTTTATTTTAACAAAATAAGAAACAAACAAAAACTCAAATTATTAATGAAAAATAAATATTAATATATTAATAAAGAACATAAAATATGAAATATTTAATATGAAATGATATTTTGTTGATGATAAACAATAATCACCCAACTAATTTTTTTAGAGACAAAATATAAAATTAAATTGTAATTATAATTATATAAGTAAATTAAGCTATAAAGAATGTGATGGGTTTCTCATAGCTTTACCCATATATTAAACTTGATTGGAATGAAGATGGATTTATAAAATATAAATATACTTTTTAAATGTGAACCTATTATGCCTTTTGCAAGGATGAAGACAAGGAAAGTCAAACCTATCACCAATTTGTCTAATTATCATGCTACCTTACTTATAGATATTTATGTTATGTAATCATTTTAGGAAAATATTCAATGATAGATGATAACATAAGATAAATTGAATAAAAATTGTAATATCATTTTGAGATTTCTTAAAGTTATGTTATTCGTTTAATGTAAGTGTTATTGCCAAAATCCGGAAGTACCAAGTATGATGACAAGTGGGTTTCAAACTCTGCACATCAGATGCCACGTCGTCCTTGTCAAGAAGGGTGACCTGCAAAACAAAGGAAAGAACTCCAACACTCAAGTAAGAACATTAATTATTGAAGAATAATTAGTAAGAGATTAAAGAGTTTTCGAGGATGTCTCAGATAATTGTGTGATGAGAATGGGATGATCAAAGGTTTAGAGAGAACTTGTATTTATAACGTAGAGTATGGACTTTGGGCCTTTGTTTGTTAGTAATCTCTTGATAAGATAATAACAGATAATTGCATGTAATTATGTAATTTAAATAGAAGATAATGTGTACCTTGTAGATATGTGGTTACTTGTAGATAAGTAACATCTTGTAGATAAGTAGAGAGATAATAAGAGATAAGGTGATTACACCATTTTGAATAATAAGGCATAATAGATATGCTGCTGATAATAAGATATTTACTGTTCACATCCGTGCTCATGTAGCACGATTGACATGGAGGGCAGACAGACTGGTCTTCGTTGTGTTGAGGTTGACATTTATGGTGGAAAGGCATGCAGTTATTGTACCAGGGTTGATACGGAGGGTGGATACGTGTACAGTGACCCCACAATAATGTTCACGTGTAATTTTACCTTTTGTACAGTATAGTAAGAAAATATGTAATCTAATGAAACTACGTGTCTATTTTTTATATAATATATATATATTTATATATTGAAATATTTAAATATAAAGAAGTTCAAATTAATTTTTTGTCAAAACTCAAAATCTTAAGACGAGCCTTAGATTTGAGTTGGTGCGCAGTTTGAGTGGTACAATATACATGATATGATAATAAACATGATGATGATATTGAGAATGACAAAGAGGCAAGAAACCTTGAAACACAAGGTTGAAGAAGCTCTGAAAGTTGTCAATGAAGGTGAGTGGTGGAGACTGGAAGAGACAACTTGAGGCTTCTAAATTAAGCACCGACGTATTATACCCTCACTTAATTAGGAACCTCCTCTAAAAGGGTTGTTTATTCACTCCAACACTTTCTGCCTCCTAATTGGTGTGACTGAGAAGAGAGCACTACTACAAAAGGCAATTTCTACGTCGGTTGTATATCCTTTTTCTAAGACGATTGTAGGATCGTCTTTGTATCGAACGTTGTTGAAAGTCATCACTTTTGACGATGGTTGTAAAACCGTCTTTGTAGGTCGAAGTTTCTAAGACGGTTATTACTAAAACTATCTTAGATCAATTTTTTTTAAATGACACTATTCTAAGATGGTTGTTAGAATAATTGTCTTAGAATGTGAACATTCTAAGACGATTATTAGTAAAAATTGGCCGTTTTAGAATAGTGTCATTGTTTTAAAAAAATATGATTTAAGACGGTTTTTATTAATAACTGTCTTAGAATGTTCATATTCTAAGACGATTATTACTAAAAATTGTCTTAGAATAATGTCATTTAAATAAAAAAAAAAAAAAAAATAGATCTAAGACAGTTTTTAGTAATAACCGTCTTAGAATGTTTTAAAAAAAAAAGATTGAGGAGTTCTAAGACGATTTTTTTTTTGCAAATATTGTCTTAGAATGTAGACTTTCTAAGTCAGTTTTCCAACGAACCGTCTTAGATTTTTTTTTAAAAAATATTTAGAAATTGAAGATTCTAAAACTGTTTTTTGTAAAACCGTTTTATTATGTATACTTTCTAAAATGGTTTTTCCAAAGAACCGTCTGAGATTGTATTTTTTTAAAACAAAATTATTATTATAACTATTTTTATTATAATTATTATTATTATTATTATTATTATTATTATTATTATTATTATTATTATTATCGTCATCATAAATTCAAACTATACAAGAAATGAAGAAAGGGGAAAGTTCTAAATATTGATTGAATGAAATATTACAAAGGAGGGAAAGGGCATTAACAAAAACTATACCTGGTGTAATGAAGAAGTAAACATAATGAGAAATATTTTTATCCAAAGATTACTCTTAAAAACACTCTCACTCAAAAGTGTGTGTTTTAAAGAAAAATTTAGTACCAATTAAAACTTTGATAGCCTCCAAGATGGTATATCTAACGATAGACACAAAGACCTCAATCATAGCATTAGAACAAGGAAAATAACATAGAACTGTATCAATGACATGAATCACTAACAAAAGACAACTATGGCACTAAGCTAATATGAATTACTGCTCCAGTATATCATTTTTCAAGCAATAGGGACCTCAATATCATTAGTATCCAAAACTGGAGCATACCAGATGTATTCTTCTTCCTCCATTGGAGAATGGATTGTGACAAGATTAGGGAGGGGAGTTTTAGGACCATGTTTCCCTTAGGATCCCAATCAAGCATGAGCTTCACCTTAATGCCAAGAACACCCTATGAGGCAGCAACAAAATAATAACTAGCATCATCTATTCATATGTATAAAACAAATATGTTAAAGTCACTTACCTCAAGCATTATGTCATTCACCACATTTCTCAATGAATTGGGTGATTGGTGTAGAACTTGCATAACACATGCATGGGAGAGCTTTATGGAGAAAGCCAATAATTTCATAATTTTGGACGTTAACAAAATTATCTACTGGTATATAGTTTAATCAACAATCATAGTTTATAGGACAAGCAGAAGTAGCATAGCTATATGCAATCTAGATTATATAAGGCACCTAACTATATAACTAGAGTACCCAGGAGAACTTACTAGTATAACCACACCAATTATGAGAAGAGCAATACTTTGTATAGTCAAAAGCTTTTGGTAAGCCATTAAGTATATCTCCCACTTAAATAAAAACTAGTAATATTAATCAGTTTGTTAATTAAAAAAAGAACTCATGCTTTACTATGAGTATATCTCAACCTTCAAAGCCAAGTCACTTTTGTAGAACAGACCTCGCATCCTGTTATGATCTTGTAACTAATCCAGGTTTAGAAGAGTAATTACACATATTAATTACATAGTTAGGCCTAAAAATCTTCTAAGGTAGGATCCTGTAATGGATCTAGGGTCGCGCTCTTAAAGTAGTGCGAACGAGGAACCCGGACTCGTGTGTCCAGGATGACACCTTGGGATATATGTGCTTACGAGGTAGTTGCGATGAAGGTTGGACCTTGAGATTATTGAGTGACCGAGGTAGGAACCCGGAAGGGGGAGACCTTGCGTTGATTAAGTGACTGAGGTAGGAACCCAGAAAGGGGAGACCTCAAGTTTATTAAGTGCCCGAGGTAGGAAACCGGAAAGGGGAGACCTCGTGTTTATTAAGGCCTTAGTAAGATGCTGAGGCATGAACCTGGGAGAAGGGTAAACCTTAGTTTAATAAGGTGCCGGGGTATGAACCCGGATGGGGGTAGACCTTGACTGAACTTGCACGAGGGTACCCGGGTCATGCATACCAAACTCGACAAGGAAAACTTGGTAGTATAATTTGCACTTGATAGTGCCAGAGTGGCATCAGAAGTCGATAGTGCCAGAGTGGCATCAAAAGCGTGTAACACACACGCCAGAGTCATTTATATATATATATATATATATGACCACTCCCACACGTTTCCTTACAAAAACACCATCGTCTTCTTCCTTTCTATGTTTTCGCCATTCCTTAGAGAGAGAAACTTCGTCACCTCTTACCCTCGACCTAAACCCTTTGCATGCAATTGGAAAGTTGAAAGGAACCACCAAATAGCTAGGTTCCGACCTCAATTCTTTCTGAAAGTCATCGGACAGAGAGATCATTTTCTACCTGAGTCCCCTCAAGTTCCATTTTGAAGGAAAAAAAGGTTTTAGGGCGTTCCAGCTTGGGAAAAGTTGATCCTTAGCTTGTTAAAATTGAGGAAGCTGAAGCCAAGGAATCAAGAAGATTGAAAAGCATGAGTTTTGATGTTTTACATGCCCAACCTATTTGACAACATATGTAATTTTTGTTAAAGCTTAGTTCAGTTGATAAAGCTTTATAATCCTCATTAGCTTTTGATAATTCATGCATTCATACATACATTTGATTAGGTTTAATCATGTGGTAATAAGAAATTTGATAGAAATTCATAAAGGCATCTAGGGATTTTATTAAACAATTTTTTCATTGCTTTAATCGATTACATAGGTGATATAATCGATTACAACATGTGTGTTTTCTGGAAAATGCCTTATGAACATTTTAATCGATTACCACTGGTTCGTAATTGATTAAATAAGCTTAACATAGAATTAGAAATTTTCTGTGATAATCGATTATCTTGTGAAATAATCGATTACATAAGCTTCTGCATAAATTTACACAACATGTTCATCTGGTTTAATCGATTACCAGATGTTTGTAATCGATTAAATTTGCTTTGATGAGTTTTTGACATGGTCTATGTTAATCGATTAAATGGGAAAGTAATCGATTACATGTGTATATTAGAAAACTGAGTTCATTGGGAATAATCGATTACAAGATGACTTAGTCGATTATTTTGTTCGTGACAAATTTCTAGATTCTTGATGAACACTTTAATTGATTATCTGGTTAAAATAATCGATTACAATAGTTAAAATAATCGATTACATTGATGAATTAATCGATTATAGTTAGTTAAATATGATTTTTTATAAATAGAACAGCCTGGTTGATGTGTTGCTAACACATCTTAGTTTTAAGCTAGTTTTAGGTTATAATTCAATTAAATAATTAAGAATATAGATTAGAATAGGTTAAGTTTAGCATTATAGTTAATTTTATCTCATTTCATTATCAAAAGCATGATTTCAGGTCACAAGGAGGAAAATAAAAGTCAAAAAGAAGAAAAGCCAATTTAAAGTCTCGCGCGATTCGAGCCGAGTGCCGCGCGAGTAGCGCCAAAATGCAAATGTCAGGATTTCAGCTCGAACAAGTCGTGCGGATAGCGCCAAGTTCCGCGCCAATAGCGCCAGATGCCCAGGACCAACCCTCCAACTCGAAGACATCACGCGATCAACGTGAAATTCCGCGCGACCAGCGCCATGAAGTCGAACAGGCCACGCGATCAACGTGAACTCTCGCACTGTTAGCGCCATGAAGACTGAAGGAAGCCTCCAACTCGTGCCATCTGCGTGATCAGCACGGAACACAACACGATCAGCGCGGCGATGATTCTGTTTCCTTTATTTGAAATATTTGGTTCGAAAATTAAGAAGAAAAAGGGGCTCTGTTACTTGAATTAAACATCCTGAAGGCAATTATAAAAGGAGGGCATCTGTACTGAAGAAAAACACTTTTTTATCATCATTCTACACCTTGGATTATCACTCTTTACATAGAATCAAAGCTAGGGTTTGCTGAAGAATCATGTTTTCCTTGTATGCTCTGGTGTTTTTGATGACTATGTCAGGCTAAATTTCCGTATTGTGGTTAGGCCAAAAACCAATGTGAAGTCCTCTATAATTTGACTGGTATTGAATGAGATTACTCTAATTGCTTTATTTTACTCTGTTCTTCATTGTTATATTCTTTCTTAGAATTGGCCATTCTATTTAAGTTTTGAGGGTTAGGATTCGCAATAGGGATGTTGGGATTCTAATTTCTAACATGAGTAAACATTTTTTACATTGCCTAGGGATAGGGATGTATAATTGCAGAACTTTATAATATATTCTTTTAAACGCTTAGCTTGATAGAAATCGCTAAGGGATTAGGGTTTTGATTCAGGTTAAAGGGCTAATTCACTAAGGGATTAGGGGTTAGTTAAATTAGAAAAGATTTATTCTCTGAGTAATCAAAAGCAATTGACTTTGATAACCAGTTAAGTGAAAGAGGCAGGAATCAAAGGGGATTGCGTCCTAATCACAATTGTTTCATCCATTGGTTTACAACTTACTCAACTTACTTTTTAATCCTTTTAAATTCTGTTATTTACTTGATCACTCAATTTCACAACACAACAATATTTTCTCAAAAACAATTTATTTTTCCTTCCAATTGCTTAGACTACGAATTACCATAGAATCAGTGTCAATCTCTGTGGATACAATACTCTACTTACCTACTCTATTACTTGAAACAAGCGATATACTTGCCATTTTCGCAACATTGGTCTGTGTTATTCATTAAGTGAAAACAGAGATACTCGTGCAAGCCTTGTGATAAACACCTTTTAAAGCTCTCAAGAGTGCTCAAGGATGAGTTTTCTGAGAAAATCAAATATGATGAAAATCATGGAGAGTTACTTGTGTTTTTAGTCATAATTCTCAAGGATTGATGAATTGTTCAAGCTAGTGTTAAAGAAAGCTTCAAGAAAGAGTATTATTCATCTGTTGGATATATTCTCAGATTGTTTGAATCATTCATATCATTGAATTAGCTAAGGAATATAAGGTGATATCTTTCTTCAACTTAAGCTTGATTTTAGATTGATATTTGCTTTGTTATTGTGTTGTATTTTCCATATAACATTTGTATTTTTTAAAGCTTTGTCTAGAAAGGATTTCTAGTGGGAAGAACAGAGAGGGGATCTCTGGTTCTTGGTCTTTTGAAAAGTCTATAGGGTATAGATTTTGAATTTTACCTAGGGTGGGTAAAAGAGATCAATTGTAAGCGTGTAAAGAACAGATATTTGTTATAGTGGAACTCTAACCAAGATTTGGTTGGAAGAAAACTGGATATAGCCTCGGGGTTGAGAGGTGAACCAATATAAATCTTGTATGATTTAAGATTTCAATTTGTATTTCATTATATTCTTGAAGTGTAGAATTTGTTCATTACACAAACTTGGTTATATCACAAGAGTGATTTGATTGGTGAAGTAAATTGTTTTTCTGATTGGTTTTGAAAGATAAGATCCTTTTGAAAGTCTTCCGCTGTTATAAATTTTGATAGAAATTTTTAAAACTCTGAGGCAAAACCAATTCACCCCCCCTCATGGTTATTTGCATAAGTGTTCATTATATTTTCATAGCTTTCCTGGACATTTTTCAGAAAGTGTGATACGAAGGACGTTAGTGGTTGTGACCACGAGGGTGACAGAGAGTTGGTGTAGCGTCGAAGCAAGTAAGCTCTCTGTTCTTGGGAGTTTTTCCCTTGACTATGTTCCACCATACTTCGAGAAAGTGTTGGTTATTGTGTGTCATGATGCATGTGGTATTAAAATGGTGTGTTCTGCTTTTACTGATAACATGTATATGATGCATACTGTGATGATATGTTGTATTAATGATGAGATTCTTTGGCTAGTAGAACAGACTATGTAAGGACTTCCTGAATAGCCAAAGTCATGTGGAACAAATCTTCATGGTCAATTAATATGAATAGAAAACCTGAGAGACTGTGCCCTTAAGTGTATGATCTTTTTCAGGCAAGAATATTTATTGAGAGACTGTACCCTTAAGTGGATAATCTTTCTCAGTGATATATATATATATATATATATATAGGTATGCTATATTTGTACTGAATTCTTGACGTTGGTAGCACCCAACGGAATGGCACCTGTGTTGTGACATATGTGTGATGTATGGTATGATATGCCTGTTTGATGCTATGTATCATGGGAAGTGAACCAGGGCGAGGAGAGGCCTCCAAGAACCCTGAGTTTACTGAGATTGTATCTCACCCTGGTTGGGGATTATGTCTTGCAGGTGATGAGCGAAGACCGGAGGATGCACCCCAAGCCAGGGGACCTGAGTAGGGGAGAGGAGCTCGGATGATACATCCCGTTCTAAGAAGCCGGGTAGTGCCCGGGTTCCGCTGGAACCTTAGGCATTAGGAGCTCGGATGATACATCCCGGACTAAGAGGTCGGGTAGTGGTCGGGTTCCGCTGGAACCTTAGACCTTATTTTGAGAGCATGTTGGCTCACTATTTTGTATGTATGGATGTACATTTATACACACACACATGTGTGTTATGTACCCCGGATGGGGAAAAACACAAACGATGTAAATATTCATTATATATATTCTGAAACTTTTGTGCATGAGTTACATGTTTACCATTCCTTATGCAAAGTTTCGTTGATGACGTCAGATAACGTCGTTTTGTTAGTTGCTTCCAAATTAATTAATTAACTGATTCATTATCTTTAATTAATCGCTGCGCTTAATGACCATAACAAAATGTTAATAAACCAGATGCATACGGGGCATGACATTTTATGGTATCAGAGCAGTTTTTCCTAGGGAAGCTTTAGGTATGGTAGACTGTGTGTTATTCAATAGTTTTAGGGTTATTTATGAATATTGCATGTGTGATCACTAAGTGTGGGTCTAATCAACTCACCCTTGTGTGTGACCGGTACAGTACTATGGTGAGAACCCAAAACAACAGTGACATGGCGGGCGCCAATGACTACCTCAACCCAGTGACAACTATCCGACAGCTATGCAGCAAGAGATGGCTGCAAACTGACAAGCAAACAAGGCCTTGATGAAGGCTAATGATGTCCTAATGGCAGAGGTGAGATCTTTGCGGAGAGAGGACAGAGCACCCTCTCCACCACCTAGTTATGAGGGCGAGGGTAGTCACCACCAGGATGGAGGTAGCCATCGTTCTGATGGACCTAGCCACCGCAGAGGGGATCGGATGTCCCGAGCTGGTGCTAAGGTGGAGGCAGCTGCGAAGGGGAAGATGTTCATTGATTTTCGCAAATATAACCCTCCAGCTTTTCATTGGGGATATGATCCCATTACTGTCGCCAAATGGCTGCATGCCCTGAAGAAGATTTTCACGGTGATGGAGTGCCCAGACCATCAGAGACTTCTCTAAGCAACCTATCTCCTACAAGGAGATGCCCATGAATGGTGGGTCACCACTTCACACCTGTTGAGAGGCCGGGGAAAACCTATCGCCTGACAAACTTTTGAGGCCGAGTTCCTAGACCGATACTTTCCCAGAGATGCTAGAGAACAAAAGCAGGACGAGTTCGAGGGCCTTGTCCAAGGGCAGATTGGTGGATGAGTATTTGGCAAAATTCAATGAGTTGGCTAAGTATGCTCATTTAAGGAGGAAGCTACCTGATGTAGAGATCCTTGTGGCTAAGTTCCAGAGGGGACTTAAGGAGAGCATCGAGGATAAAATTGCCGGTAGTGGATCTTGAGATATGGACAGTCTGGTGAGACAGTGCCGCCAGGTGGAGGATATGATCAAGGCGCAGTGGTAGCCAACCTACTCCCTCTATGAGACAGGAAGTGAGGAGGTCCAGTGGTCGTGGTCCAGCCGGGAAAGGCAAGGGTCGAGATCTGGGGGTTGCATCTTCAGCAAACTGGTTCAAGAAGAATTCCAGTCGGAGATCGGCTCCAGCTCCCAAGTGTGCTTTGTGCGGGAGGGACCATTGGGGAGTGTGCCCCACTGGTCAACTAGTATGATATTGATGTGGTAGGAATGGCCACTATGCTAGAGATTGCCTGGAGATAGGAAACCGGGCCATAGCTGCTCTTGCGATTTCATAATACCCACTGCAAGCCAGGTTTACACTATGGATGCCAGAGAGGCAGCTCGGGCTCCTGATTTGATCCGAGGTAACATTCTAATAGTTGGTTGTGGTGTGAGTGTCTTGTTTGACTCCGGAGCTACTCACTCCTTCATTGAGTTTCGAACTGCTTTAGGACTAAACTTGCAGATGTGAAGATTTTCCCCTCCTATGGAGGTTACCACCGCTTCTAGGGAGCAGGGTTGAGTGGATACATACTGCTAGGATGTGTAGTTTCAGTTAGAGGCCAAAGAGTACCGGGTTAATTTGTATTGTCTTACGATGCCTACCCTGGAAATTATTCTGGGTATGGATTGGCTGGCCAAATATGGCGTTTTGTTAGACTATTGCAATAAGAAGGTCATAGTGCCTTCAGGTGGAGGAAACGTGGGTTCCACGTCGCTTTTCTTGGTCTTGCAAGCTCGCAAGGCAATGAAGGAGGGAGCTCGAGGTTATCTTTTGCTGAGTAGAACGGAGGAAAGATCGGGTACCGACTTGTCAGGGATCCCGGTAGTGAGAGAATTTATTGACATTTTTCCGGAAGAGATTACATAGCTTCCACCCGAAAGGGAGATTGAATTCTCCATTGATTTGATTCCCGGCGTGGGACCCATATCTATAGCTGCTTATCGTATGACCCCTTTGGAGTTAAAAGAGCTGAAGGCGTAGCTTGAGGACTTGTTGTCCAAAGAGTTTATAAGGCCAAGTGTGTCGCCATGGGGAGCCTCGATCATCTTCGTGAAGAAGAAGGATGAGAGTATGTGTTTGTGCGTGGACTACAAGCAATTGAATAAGGTCACCATAAAGAACAAGTATCCCTTATCTTAGGGAGCCCGAGTATTTTCCAAAATAGACCGACGATCCGGGTACAACCAGATTCGAATTAAGCCCGAGGACATACCAAAGACTGTTTTCCGATCTAGGTATGGGCACTATGAATTCCAAGTCATCCCATTCGGTCTCACGAATGGCTCGGGCCGTGTTCATGGATTATATGAACTGAGTATTCAGACTTTTCTTGGATCAGTTCGTAGTGGTGTTCATTGATGATATATTGATTTACTCCAAGAGTGAGGAGGAACATGCCAGGCATCTTAGGAATGTTCTTCAGATGTTGAAGAACGACCAATTGTATGCCAAACTGTCGAAGTGTGAGTTTTGGTTGTCCGAGGTGACGTTCCTCGACCACGTGATCTCGGCAGCCAGGGTAGCCGTTGACCCCAGTAAGATAGAGGCCGTGATGACTTGGGAAAGGCCCAAGAACGTGTCTGAGATCTGAAGCTTTCTTGGGTTGGCGGGATACTACAGGAGATTCATTTAGGGATTCTCACAGATGGTGTTGCCTTTGACCCGCCTAACCCGGAAGGGTATTCTTTTCGTTTGGACTCATGAATGCGAAAAATGCTTCTAGAGATTGAAAGAAAAGTTAACCACAATTTCGGTGTTGACTCTTCCTGATCCTGAAGGAAGTTTCGAGGTTTATTGTGATGCTTCCAAGCAGAGACTCGGATGTGTGTTGACGCAGGAGAAAAGAGTAGTTACCTATTGTAAGGACCTAAAATTATTCTAGATATTATAGTTTTACTAGGGTTAAATTTTTAAGAATCGTTAGATAATTTTTAATTACTATTTTATTTTTACTGGACAGATACTAGTATAAATTCTAAAACGTATGAATTATAGAAGTTGTTAAACTAATATATATTATAAGTAGTCACAGTCCTTACTACAAAAGGCATTATTAAACAAGTACAAGATTTTTCATACACCAACCTAGTTCATATCTTTATATATATATATATATATATATATATAATATCATATTTTTGTTACATCTTCCTTCTCTGGACATCGTCAACATCAGAGTACTCCAAATTCCATTATTTATTTACATAATCCTCAACTCATTTTTTTTTCTTTTAAACATTTCCTCCAGTGCTATCCTCTTCACTGATCACGATTATAGGATCCGTGGCCGGGTTAGGATACACAGGAGCAAATTGTAAGAAGGGGTCGTGTGGATTAAACTCCTCACTAAAGACAGAGATGGGAAAGTGAGTCCCAAAGTAGATGTGGGCACGCAGGACGGCTGCATAGTTATAACAACAATTTCTGTCTTCATCTAAATACCATGATATGTCCAGTGCATCAAGGAACAATATGATTGATGCCATCTAAAATGAAACATGGAACAAATCTAGTGAGAAATAAAATTTCTCAGTAGGCAAAACTAAACCACCAAATAAGTTAGTACATTAGTAATTCATCAATATAACCAAATAAGTTCATATAAGAAATTATGCAACTTTATGAATACGTCATTTTGTTAGTTGCTTCCGTATTAATTAATTAACTAATTCATTGTCTTCAATTAATCGCTGTGCTTAACGACCATAACTAAATGTTAATAAACCGGGTGCATACGGGGCGTGACACATCTCTTAGCACCACTCTCCATAACAAACCTCAAAACACCATAGCAGGCCCTGAAACAAAAAGTTTACACAAAGTAATTAAAAACACAAACCCACAGAACATCACATCCGTGCAAAGGGGGAAAATAACAATAGTATTTGTTCAATTACTAGTTAAAAATATGTTTTCACTTGGAACAATTTGGTCTAAAAACTAAAATTTTGTTTATGAAAACAAACATATCTCCACACATCTTTATTAATAAAAGCAACACAACATGTTTTCTAGATAAAGCCTATGTAACTGATTACAATAAATGATAATCGATTAAAGCAGCAATGCATAGTTTTTATTTAACACTATGTAATCGATTACAACAAATGGTAATCGATTAATCTGTTCTTCATGGCTTTTCCATAGTTAAAACAAAAACATGTAATCAATTACATAAGCAGGTAATCGATTAAAACAGTGAGTTTTTCATATTTCAAAACTTCAGCCATGAGAACTTGAGTTTTGAAAAACCATTTAACCATTTTAGTTTTATAATCAAAGATATGTATGTATGAGAATGATAAGGCAAATGCATGAAGGATTATAAGGAAATAACTTGAGCCACTAATGTGTTGCAAACACATCTTGTTTTTAGTCTAGTTTTAGGTTAGAATTTAATTAAATATGTATGAAAATAGAATAGAATTAGTTAAGTTTAGTAATTTAATTGTTTTAAACTTATTCAAAACCAATTAAGCATTTGCAGGCCAAAAAGAGGAGCTCAAGAACAAGAAAGAAGAAGCCAAGTTCTAAAGTGCCGCGCGGATAGCGCGGTAAGCGGCGCCAGTAGCGCCAGTTGCAGGATTGAAGCTGTGCTCTCGAAGGTCTCACGCTATCAGCGTGGGAATACGCGATTAGCGTGAACAAGCCGCAAGAATGGCGCCACCAGCGCCGTAAGCCGCGCCATCAGCGCCATCAACACAAGCCAAACCAATTGTTTCGACCAAGCCACGCGAGTCGCGCCTATTCCACGCCACTGGCGCGAGAAGCCCTGCAACAAGGTTGAAGACTCGAACATTTCACGCTGGTAGCGCGGAATGTCACGCTACCAGCGCCAAGCTTTCGAAGAGACCGCGCGAATCGCGCGGAATCGCGCGCTGGTCGCGCCAGGATTATTTGTTTGCCTGATTTAAAAGATTTGCTTCGAAATTATCATGGGCTATGGGCTTACTTACTGTAATTTAATGGTTCTATATATATTAGGCCTCTGAACAGAGTTAAGAGATCCTTAGACATCCATAGATAGCCAGAATACATCTGATTTACATTGAGAAACATAGTTTTAGCTTTCTAAACCCTAGAAATCAAGATTCAAAGCCAGAATTCTGCACAACTATGAAGTATTCATCTGCTTTGATGTTCTTGAGGCCTATGGCTGGCTAATTCTTGTATTGTGGGAAGGCCATGAACTGATGAGTTATCCTCTGTAATTTGACTGGTATTGAATGTATATGTTTTGATTGTTTTAATTCTTTTATGTTCTTATATTTCATCTTATTTGGAATTGATCACTTCAATTAAGTATTGAGGGTTAGGATTCGCAATGGGAACGTTGGGGTTCTAATTTCTGACCTGTTAAGAATAACATTCGTTCTTCACCTAGGAATAGGGATGCGTGAGTGCGGAGTTTATAATATGTTCTTTACATGCTTAAACTGATAAGATTTCACTAAGGA
>PYAF01001965.1:230423-243851 GCA_007407185.1 Glycine tomentella
ATAAGATTTCACTAAGGAATTAGGTTTTCAATTCAGTTTAAAGGGTTGATTCACTAAGGAATTAGGGATTAGCTAATATTGAAAAGACGTATTCTCCGAGCAATCATAACACGAACCCATATGATTTATTCTCTTAATGCTTAGTTTGACAGAATCGCTAAAGGTTTAGGGTTCTCGATCGAATTAAAGGGTGAAATCACTAGTTATCTAGGGTTTACAACTATAGTAGAGATTTATCATATGTGAACTTTAAAGTAACAACCCAGTCAAGTGAAAGAGGTAAAACTCAGAAGTAATTGTGCCTGACCACAATTATCAATCACTTGGTAATTTCTTCAACTGTTTACTGTTTCTTTTAAATTTTGTTTTAATACAATCACTCAACCAAACAACTTTCTCTCAACTTAAATTGTTTTTACTTTCAATCACAATCAATTCATCATTACTGTGGAATTAATCCAATCCCTGTGGAGACGATACTCAACTTACCTAACTTTATTACTTGTAAACGATCGGTGCACTTGCCGTAATCTCACAACAGCCACTTAGACAATTACAAATGCCATCAATGATTAGGCATGTAAAAAGCTAAAACTCCAAGCTATCATTGCTTCAATTCTTCTTGCAGCTTCCTTAAAATCCAACAAGTAAACCTTGTTTGCATCTGAGATATGGTTTCTGTGGAGTTCATCACACACATCACATACTCATGAATCAAAGCATGTATCCTTGATCTTCATACATCCTCTGTACCTTCATGAGTAACCTCTAACATATCCCACATTTCTTTAGCACTTGTACACCTAACAGTCCTGAAAAATTCATCAGAAGAAAGTGCAGAGGTGATCATATTTTTAGCCTTAAAATCATATTGAACTATTCTTTTTTCAGCATCTGACATTTCATCCCAATCTTTGGGAATCAATTTACCATCAACAATTTTCATAGGGACCAAAGGACCCTTTTCTATAGCATTCCATGCACCCTGGTCATTAGATTGTATGAAAATCTTCATACGATTTTTCCAAAAGCTAAAATGCTCTCCCTCAAACATCGATGGACGATTTAGGGAGGCACCCTCTTTGAAATTAATCTGAGTGGTGTTCATGTTTTTTATGAAAGATAGTGATCTTGAATAAATCTCAAGAACCAACTCTAATACCAATTGAAAATACTATGAACACACTTCAAATAACCAAAAGGGGAGGTGAATTGGTTAAGACTACCTTTAAAAACTTTTCTTGAAAATAATTTGTGGAATTTAAAACTTGGATCATATCACTCAATCACCCTTGATCAAAAACAAATTTTTCTTTCAATCTAATATCACCTTGAAATGCATGTAATGACTGAAATGTTTCTTATTGATTTTCAAACAATAGTAATGAAAGATATACAGATAAAGAAACAATTACACAACAATTTATACTGGTTCGCCTCACAAACATGAAGGCTACATCCATAGTGTCTTCCAACCAACACTAGGTTAGAGTTTTCACTATATCAAATTATTCTTGTACAAGCACAGCAAGTGACAATCTCTATCAACACTAGACAAAGATCCTGAATTCTAAAACACTATTAGAATACAAATCACAAAGATCTTGAGAAACCTACTCAAATCTTCAAACCTAGAGAACCCTTCTCTAGAATGCTTTACAAGGAATCAATTTGAAATATTACAACACAACAAAACAAACTCCTAGAAAATCTAAAAAAATGAATCAAGATAAAGACTACATGTGATCCTTCATGTATGAATGAATGAAAGCAAAATGAGATTACCACACAATCCAGGTAGTATGAATTCTATTGCTCAGAATCAATATCTTGAAAACTTCTTTTCTTTAGCACATCTTAGAAAACAAACTCAGAAATCTTGATCTTCACAAGATGTGTTACTCACAAGGAAATCAATTTTTTGAACACTTAGAAAGCTTTGTTTCTTTTTGGTAAGTCACTCAGGTGTATTGAATAATTCGCACAAGTTCTATTTATAAAGAACTGACTTACAAAGACTTTTAAAAAAATTGATTTAACTGACAATAATCGATTAATCTGCTAGTGTAATCAATTATTTGCCATATATAATCGATTAAAATAACTGAATAATCGATTAAATTGTTCCACAACAATCTGGAAAAAGATTACAAATAGAATAATCGATTATTTCGCAATGTAATCGATTAAAGCAGAAAAGCAGAGTTTTCTAAAAAGCCAATGTAATCGATTACTATAAATGGTAATCGATTAAAGCATAAGTGTATGATTTTCCAAAATACACTATGTAATCAATTAACTCAATCTTGTAATCGATTAAAGTGTTCTTCATGGATTTTCTAGATTTAGAACAAGAGCATTTAATCGATTAAAATACTGTGTAATCGATTAAACATTAAGTTTTCATTTTCCAAAAACATAGCCATGAGAATCTATTTTCTTTTGAAATCATTTAGTAGCTTTCAAGTTTTGATAGCACCTATGTATGCAAGTTCAATGAGACATGAAAATAGCAATGCAAGGATCACAAAGCAATGTACTTAAATCAAACTTAAACAAATTGCACATGTCTTCATATTTGATTGGGCATGATAAAGCAAAAATATCTTTAAGCTAATCATCAAGCTTCTTCTTCATTCTTGCTTTGATTCTTCTTACAACTTCCCCTATATCCAACACCTCAATCCCTAAAAAATAAATGGAAATAAAAATCACAATTGAAACTTGAACCCTGAGATTGGCAACGAACCTTATCATCGATGTAACTGTGGACCCTGCCATCGCTGCTGGCATGGCAAACCTCGTAGAGTTTTTCAAAATCTACACATTCAAACCAGTCTAGATTGAGAAAATTGGATAGAAATGGGAATGGAAATAGATTACAGTGGTAATCAAAACCCTAACTTGGAGGGGTTTCAGGAAGAGATCACCTCGCGACACGTACGAGGACGAAGAAGGATTGGTGGTGCCAACGTTGACTCATGGAGGTCGAAGGAGTTTAGCACCTTCATTCACCTACTCCTCTCACAACGGAACCTCAGCCATTTTCTTCTACCTTCGACAAACTGGGAGAAAGAGAATGAGATTTTAACTAAGTATAAGAATGAGAATGGAGATTGAGAATGAGAATATTATTTTAATACTTAATTTTTATTTTTAAGACGGTTATAACAAAAACGTTTCTGTATGCTTTATTTTTAAGGCAGTTTTATTAAAACTATCTGTGAACTCTCACCTTCTAAGACGATTATTATAAAACTGTCGTCGTACATCTCTTATTATTTACAAAATTGTCACCGCCTCACATTCTTAGAGGATTTTTTATTAAAACTATCTTTGAACCCTCACCTTCTAAAATGACCCCTTTTGTAGTAGTGGAGAAACTTTGTTAATTTTCTCTCAACTCACATTCACTTTCAAAATGCAGTGTTTCAATGAGCTTTTGTTTCATTAGAAAATGCATAAAATGGAGGATTAAATTGGGAAGGAAAAAAATGTTGATTATTCACCCAATACTTTTCCTTTCCTTCTTAAATGGCACGATATTTAAATAAATTTTACAAAATTTAAAATTAATATTCAAGTAATAATAAGATAATACAAAATTTAAGCATGAGATTTCAGAACAATATGCTAGCACTTACAAAATTCAAACAAAAAATTCCAGCATCAAAAGTCTATAATCAACAATAAGAACATAGGGAAAAATTCCATAATCCAAATTCAACTAAGAACAGTGAATAGAATTTGGCAGCAAAATTCAACCAATAACTATATCTAAATGGTTAAATGACTAAGTAGGTCCTAAACTAGTCGAGAATTTTCAGACAGGTCCCTAAAGTAATTTCTTTGATTGAATCCTTCATCTTATTATTTTTAATTTCTAATTGAGTCCTTAGAGTTTTTAAAATTGACATAAATTGTCATTTTCTTTTCTAGTTTCAATTGTAACGCCTCCTTTTACTCTCTCGTGTTCGATTGATTTTAGATGAAATCGCGTTTCCACTTTATATTAAAACTATCTTAGTTATAAATTTCATGAAATTTTTTTTTCTTGCTTTGATTTTACAATTCATGCGTAACATAAACGATTCTTCCTCACCACGATTTATTTATAATAAGAATACAGTCCATCAATACAGTCCAAAATATAGTTCATCATACAGTCCCAAATACATGCCAACACAAAATACAACTGATCTAATTCGAGTACAACTTATCAAAATATCTTCATCATCACACTTTCTTCAGTATCATCTACAGCTTATGCTTTCCTGTTTCTCTGCTCGCCCAAATAAATTGGGGTCATCACAGGTGGCAACCACAGACACAAAATAGGGTAAGTTTATGACAAACATAGTTTGAATCATATATAAAAGAATATATACTCACATGGTCATAATATCATTCATAAAATAAAGACAGGTATGATCCACACCTTATTCAAATCACATCATCTACACAACACACAGATATACAACATAATCATCAAGTAATGCATGCTCTTCTTCTAGGCAAAATATAAAGTAGCATGGTCTTACGCCCCCGCCAGGCGAAATATAAAATAACACGGTCTTACGCCCCCGCCAGGCTTAAATAGAAAATAACATGGACATATGCCCCCGCCAGGCTAAATAGAAAATAACACGGACTTATGCCCTTGCCAAGCTTAAATAGAAAATAACACGTCAACATGAATCTATTACAGAATTATATATATATATATATATATATATATATATAGAGAGAGAGAGAGAGAGAGAGAGAGCAATACATACACTTCTTTACACACAATCCCAATTATTCAGCCCCAGTCCACTTCTTAGATTTCTCAGAGTAAATCATAATTCATCACAACTTAAATAGTTTAACATACTAATCATAATTCCAACATAATTCTTATATCATAACATACTTAGGGTATTTATTTTAACAAACTATATCACTTCGTTACTCAAAATAAAACATCTTACTTTAGAAACCATTTACGTACTACCATTGAAAGCAAATACTTATAAATTCAAGTCAACATAATTTTAGCATCAATTAAATATATAAAATCAAGAAATCATAGAATACTTTTAATCAAACATATACTTGTAACAAAATATTCTATTAGACACTATATTTCTAAACAATTATATTCTAGAAAATAAATCATAAGACATGTAGTTGTAAATTGTTTGAGCTTTCATTAATTAGGTTAGATTCAAGTTATCTACTCAACACTTATTTACTAAAATCAAGTTAATTAATCAAATATCTCTTCCCATAACAATCTTTGGTTCTTTGAGGTAATTTATCAAACACCTAGTCTACTAAGCTTAATGAAATCAAACAAGGATTAATATTCAAACTAAACTTATCATAAACTCCCTCATACCTTGCCTTCTTAAGCTTTTTGAACAGCTTTCCTCCTTTGAGATTGAATGATTCTTGCTCCTAGTGCTCTTAGGTTTTTCGTGAGATTTTCTTAAGGCTAGTGGACTTGGTTTACTTTTTAGTAAAAAGTATAATTTGAAATTGATGAAGAAGGTGAAAATGAGAAGAAAATAAGATACAAGGGAGTAATTGCACGACTAGGCCATTTCTTGGTTTGGAAGATGTTTTGAAGTGTAAAAGTGATGTAAGGCTAAGATGGTTGCACGGTTCCTTCACTAATTTATATAAAATTGCTTCCCTAAAATGCTATTGAGGCCTTGGTGCATGTTCACCTCCTTAGGCCAAGATTCCTTTGGCTAAAAATCTTGTATTAATTATGACTACTTTCCATTTGTTTAGTTTTTATTGGCCAAGTAATCATTTCCTCACAAGTGGCTTCCTTCTTGATTTTTCTATATTCTCCTAGCTTTGTACGTATACTCCTTCTCAATTTCCTCTTAATTTCCGGCCCTACTCTTTTGGAATGCAAATATCTTCCTAAGTCATCATGTCTTGCTTTCTATTTGTTTCAATTTTATTGGCTATCCAATTCTTACCCTCCATGTGTCTTTATTCATGAATTTTCTACACTTCTCCCTTGCTTTCTAGCTTTGCACGTGGATTTTCTTAGCTTGGAGAGCAAACTCCATCAATTTCGTGGCATAGCTAGGTTTTTAAAGATACTTTGTGTTTTTCTTCATTCTTGACTTTTCCCCAAAACCCGTATTAGTAAAATAGTGGTTCTGAATTCATTAGCCGTTGGTTCTCCTTAAAATTTTAAAGGGATACTCCTAACCCACATATCTAACTTTTGACCGTTGGGATTCTTCAAATAATATCTAGAACTTCCTCCGTGTCCAAAGAAGTTAAGAGGAAGTTTTCTTCAACAAAAATCTCCTTAAACCATCATTGCTTGGCTTTCCACTAGGTTTTACCTCATTGGCTAGTGTTTTCCTACCTTCCATGTGTCTTGATTCTTGACTCTTGATTCTTCCTTGCTTGTAACTTGTTTGCACGTGCACTTTCAATTTATGAAGGCCATTCTATTTGTCATACGTATGATACCTTGCTTTGTGATAAGTTTTGCAACATTAATTACTAACTTTCTACTTGGACCAATAGAAATGGCTAGGCTCCTTAACTCTCCATGTGTCCATTATTGAAGTTTCTTAAAGCTTTTCTCCATTGATCTTGCATCATACGGCCAAAGCTTGATCTTAGATAATCAAATCAACAAACTTTCCTTTTATTATCCATTATAGCTAAATTCTAATTTCTGATTGATCCATATTGTCTTTAATTATTAAAAATTACTAAACTAAGTTATTTAGGAAACTTATTCCTCCCATAATTAAGAGAAAACTCCATAGTTATGTCTATCCTTTTTCTTATAATTCTCTGATGCTCGAAGTAGTCTAGATTAAGCTATTTTCAAAATATCTTTCAAAATTCCTAGAAATTACAATTTATGGTTTTCTGCCACCAACCATGTTGATAATTTGTTATTTAAAAGCATTTTATCCAATACTGAGGTTTCCACAATTTTCTCAAGTCATCTTGATCATTTTTGACCTAAAGGATATTTTGGTAATTTTACCACTTACCCTAGGGGTATAATCGTCATTACCAAAAAATGTTCAGGATATCTCTGTAAGTGTCACCCTAAGGGTATTCTTGGTCATTTCCAAAACATCCAAGGGTATTTATAAGATTTCCTCCTTAAAATATCTTGCTAAAATACCTAGGGGTAATTTGGTCATTTACAAAATGTCAGGGGTATTTTCGTCATTTTCCCTAACTTTTTATACTGCCTCTCATTAACATTTTACCCTAGTAATTGACTGTAATTCCCAAAATTTTGGGATGTTACATCAATCCTAAAAAAATTAACCTCAAGAATCTACTTGTTTAGTTTAGGGACCTATTTCAAAATTCTCATATAGTTTAGGGACCTATTTCAAAATTCTCATATAGTTTAGGGACCTACTTAACAATTTAACATATCTAAATGAACTAAGAGCAAAACTCTAGAATCAAAGTGCTCCTCAAAGTCAGATCAACAACAACAAATGTAAATGAGCATAATTAGAGCAAAAACAAACATCAAAATATTTCAAAATTCAATCAATAACATAAACACAACAAATTCATAAAAACAAAAAATACATAAAGGAAAAAATAGAGAAATGTATCAAGGGCTATTGGAGCGATGGCAATGCAGCTGTGCGATGATGGCCATGAGGTGGTGTCTGAAAGTTGAGGCATTGGTGTTGCGGTGACGAAGTAGTGGTGTGATGTTATCTCGGTTATTACTCTAATATGCTTTTGATTAAATAGAAAAGGTAATTTTACTAAGTACTTTTGGGAAGACTCTTTTTGGTCGAAGTTGATTTCAACAGTTAATTTTGCATGTGCATTTTGAAGCTATCAAAAGGGAATTCAAATTCAAACTCCAAAGGGGGAGTTGTAGTAGTTTTTTGTAGAAAATAAAATGAAACTAATGGTGCTTTAAGATATAGGAAGTTAATAAATTGTTGCATACCTATCAAAATAATATAATTTGGTTGTTAATATTAGAAATATATAAATAAGACCTTGATAGTTATTTTTCTTTGGATTGAATTACTACCATTTAATGCTTATTGCATATTGTTGTGTATGTGGACAAAGGAACAATTAGAGGTGAAAAAAGTCTTCATTTGGGTTGGTTTTATTGAGGTGGAGGGGGGTTGGAGATTGTTTTAGTCAATATATACTTTCCCTATGACATGTCTTGCAAGAAATCCTTATGAGAGAACCTGGTATAGCAAGAAAAACAACTAGTTTGGTTTGTGGTGCATTATGGGTGATTTTAATGTTGTTAGGAGGCCTTATGAAAAGATAGGTGTAAGGGGTGTGGGAGAAATTAAATTGTTTAATCAATTTATTCAGGAGATGTGTGTTGATGATGTTCCTTTCATCGGTAGAGGCTTTACTTGGTATAGGCCTAGTGGTTCGACTAAGAGTCGATTAAACATGTTTCTAGTGTCTAATCAATAGTTCAACACTTTTCCCAAAAGTACAATTTCACTCTTCAACGGGATATATCTGATCAACTACCCAATTCTTCTTAGACACTCAAAAACTAATTGGGGAACAAAGCCATTTGGAGTTGTGACGCCTTGAAATTTCGATAACTGAAAATATATGTTTGATGTATTTCTTGTATTATTTGATTATTTGATTAATTTAGATTAGTTGAATTGTTGTGTAAATTATCCTTGTGCAATTGCTTGGTGTGGATGTTAAATTATGTGGATTTCTTTGAGTTGCATTAAAAAAGAGTGATTCCGAGTTTGACCCAAAATCTATTTTAGTAAATTCAAAATTCTACATTGGTTAACCGTTGTATTGCCTTCAAATTTTAAAGGTAGGCGCCTAACCCACATATAAAACTTTTGACCGTTGCGATTTACAAAAAAACATCAGAAAAAGGAGATATTAATTTTTCATAGAAGTAGTGAAATTTTTAAAATTGGGGAGCTCGCCAGGCTAGCCAAAATTCGTCGGGGCGAGTTAAGTCGGTTATAAGTTCGTACAATGATAATCGTTTGTCGTAACGCTCCAAAACAATTTAACTATGCTAATTCTGTAGCACATGATTAACCTAGGTCGACTCAGAGACACTATCAATATGGTTCTAACTTCAACTCACTAAAAACAGTAGGGGGGATTTTTATCGAACAGTTTATATGCGTAAGTAAAAATTGCAAAAATGTAAACTAAGATTAAAGAACAACACAGAAACTAACAGAATTGAAAAAATGTAATGTAAAACAGAATTAAAGCATCAATCCAATTCACCTCACCAAGCAATTTGAATCATCATTGTTCTCAGAAATTTATCTTATTATGGAAGTTCATTCAATCTCATTCGAAGCAATTCAATCGACTTAACCCCTAAATTGATTGAAACCACAACCCTAACTGAAATATCATCTAATTAATCTGTGATTAATATTCGAAATTAGGAAATGAATCCATAACCTAATCCGTTTTCAATCCTAAACGCATTCATAATCATGAAAATAGAATAGCAATTGAAGAAGAAAGTGAACATTCAAATAGAATTCGAAATACCAAACCAGAACTCAAATTCTCCTTGTGCTTGGGTTGGATCCTTGGATTGATTGAGTATTTAGCCTCCCATGATCATCATCAGTGGAAGCCCCATGGAATGATTGCACGAAAATGGAAGAACAACAAAACGAAAATGAAAAACAATGAAGAACAAGGAAGAACAGTTGAGAGAAAATAAGAGCAAGGGTTTTGATCCTAAAAACTTAAAGAGAGAAAATGTAAAACTGTTTTTTTACTAATGTAATGTGTGGTATAAAGTCTGTCCAATGTCACTAATATGTAGTGACTAAGTCTGAAGAAAAGAATGGGCCATGAACAAATCCATCAATTCTAATTATTTACTATTTACAACCATAAAATCAAATTCACAGCCCAAAATATAAGTGCAGTGATTTTGACTTCGAAGCCCAAAATGACCCTCCAAATGGAAGAATTAGCCTCGGCTTATTTCTGAAAACTTGTAGATCTTTTCGTTATCTTTCTAGGGACTACTAGAACGCTCCATTTAGAGTTCCGTAGAGCTTTGTAGGTCCTATACAAGGCAGATACGCCAAGTGAGCATAAAATCTGAAAATGCGCTACAATTAGAAATTAAGCTCACTTACTTGCTTAAGACAAAAACTGAATTAGAATGGAAAAATAAAATTCCAAGTCAATTAAGCTAAGAAGGATAGAAAAATATTTAACTAAAAGTACTCCATCATACAGCAGCGTAAAAACACAAAAATGGCAGCCTTCTTCTTCCCCACATCTTCACCCAACCAACCTCCCATTCTCCTCCTCCACCAGCCATGACCACCGGTGATCGCCACGAGCCACCATTTCTTACTGTTGAACTATCGCACGGAGAGGAACACTTTAATCAGAGCAAAATCTTCAAAACTAAACTCGAGGATTCAGTAGAGAATGGAGCCTTCGATTCTTCTTGCTTGGTTTCTTTGAGGTAACCATGGTTTCCTTGTCTTCTCCTAGCTAGTTTGAAGCCTTTCTTGATATCTCTTGTGATTTGGATACTGTTAATGGGTATTTTTACACTTCCTTTGAAAAACCTTTGAAAATGAGATGTTGTAAAGGTTTCCTTTTTATGATATTGATGTCATTTTTGTGACATTCGATGAGCCCCGGTCGCATTGGTGTGATCGGAATTTCAAAATAAGGTCCTTTTGATATGGACTTTCAAAACACCATTTTAACCCATTTTAAATTTGAGTGGGTGTTTGACCGCAAATGTTAATATTAACCTTGTCTTTGAAATCTATACTAAATTGTCTTTGATTTGGTATATAGAGCTCTACTTTGGGCCAACGCACGCGAACTTGAGGGATCTCAAAACAACACCGTGAGGAGCTAATGGGAGAGTTTATAGATAGGTAAGGGGAGCTTATTGTTTGGTTATAGTTTTTATTATTGATGTATGTTTGTTCTGTTGTGTTTTTGTTTTCAAGAAAAATTGTGTTTTTAACTAATGGGATGCGATGAATTTGTTATTGATGGATAAAATTGTGAATGATGTTGTTGTTGTAATGATTTAATTTTTGAAAAAAGTCTTAATTACAAAGGAGACTCAACCAAAAATTTTATAATACATTCTCCTATTTAATTCTTTATTAAATTTTTAAATGGGCATAAGAGTTTGTTTTCTATATTGTAGTCCTCCTCTTTAATTTACAATTTTTCCTAAAATACCAATCTCATGGTAATATGGCTTGTGAATGAATGACATTTGTGATGTTGATGATGATATTGAAATGAGATTATGTTAATGATTATATCAATATGAGATGATATTGATGTTTATGATGATGATGATGATGTTGAAATGAAATGATGTTGGTGTTGTTGATGATATGGAAATGAAATGATCTTGAAGTTGTTGATGATATTGAGATTGCGGTGATATTGATGTTGATAATGACATATATGAGAGATGAGGTTGATGTTGATGATGTCATCATAATGGATGTATGTTGTACATGTGAGATGCAGTGACCTGTTGAATATCCTTGCGAGGAAGAGTTGGTCTCTATCCACGATCAGTGCACTGATGAGCCCATATTTGTATGCTGTGTATGTACATGGGGTGCATGACTTATTGGATATCCCTGCGAGGAAGGATTGGTCCTTATCCATGATTAGTGCATTGATGATGTCCATGTTTAATAATTCATAATTGCATGGATGGAAATAGAATGAAGGTAGTGTGTACGTGTGTTTTTTTATGGGCTAAAAACGCAGGTACTAAGGGGCATGTCACTCGGTTTGGAATTCCCTTGAGACTCTGGCTGATCGCCATGAGGGGGGGGGGGATGGCCAGTGCACGACAGGGTGACCTCGATAAACTACTGAATCATTTTCCTAAGAGAGACTATTTCCATGATAATGATACCACATTGCATGGTGAGAGTGGAGTCAGGTGCATGCATCATTTTGAACATAATTGATTTGAATGGTGGAAAAGTGGATGACTAGTTTGTTGAGTGTGTATTGAACTGATTGATTACTGAGATGAGGTTGATGTTGGTGATGTTATCGTAATGGATGTATGTTGTACATATGAGGTGCAGTGACCTGTTGGATATCCACAGTCAGTACATTGATGAGCCCATATTTGTATGTTGTGTATGTACATGGGGGGTGCATGACTTATTGGATATCCTTGCGAGGAAGGGTTGGTCCATATCCACGATTAGTGCATTGATGGTGCCTATAATTGCATGGATGGAAATAGAATGAAAGCAGTGTGTACGTGTGGTTTTTTATGGGCGAAAAACGCGGGTACTAAGGGGCATGTCACTTGGTTTAGAATTCCATTGAGACTCTGGATGATTGCCATGTGGTGGGGGGGAAATGGCTAGTGCACGACAGGGTGACCCCGATAAACTATTGAATCATTTTCCTGAGAGAGACTATTTCCATGAGAATGGTACCACATTGCATGGTGAGAGTGGAGTCAGGTGCATGCATCATTTTGAGCATAATTTATTTGAATGGTGGAAAAGTGGAATGCTACAAGCTCCTGTCTTAATCGATTACCAAAGTTCGTAATTGATTACATAGTACATTTTTATATTTTGAAGCTTCTTGTCTTAATCGATTACAGGACGGAATAATCAATTATTTGGCTCGTTGAGAAATTCCTGAATTGCTTATGAACGGTTTAATCGATTACATGAGTAAAATAATCGATTATATGGAGCGTTTAATCGATTACTGACAGTTACAAAAGTTTGTTATAAATAGATCCAAGGCTCAGATGCTTTTCTTGCTCCTTTGTGCATTGATCATGAGTGTGTGATTCAATATTAGAGCTTGAAACTTTTTCAAGATTAGGGAAAGTCTAAACATGTTAGAAATTAGAACCCCAACGTTCCCATTGCGAATCCTAACCCTCAATACTTAAATAGAATGGCCAATTCCAAATAAGAATAACATTGATAAGCACGGAATAGAATAAAATAATCAAAACAGCATTAAACTCAATACCAAATCAAGTTACAGAGGAGTTACATCAGTTCATGGCCTTCCCACAATACAAGTCTAGCCTGCCATAGGCTTCAAGAATCCAAAAGCTATCAAATAATACATTCTTGAGTGACCTTGCCTTGATTCTTGACTTCCAATGATAAAGAAGAAAGAAGGGAAGAATGATAGAAGGTGATGGTGTATGGTAAGAGGTGATTGTTCAGTCTCCAGAGGCCTTTATTTATAGATAGATCTAATTAGGGCAACAAGGCCTATTTTCTGTTCCAAATCTTAAAATATATAATTTAAATAAGGAAACTAAATATATTTATAGAATCATTTAATTAAGGCAACTAATCCTAATACAGTACCAAATCTCGAAATATATAATTTAAATAAGGAAACTAAATCGATTCCACGCGATCC
>PYAF01001965.1:243951-257698 GCA_007407185.1 Glycine tomentella
CGGCTCTCCAGAACTTGCTTCCCCCTTTTATTTGCTCTTGAGTCCCTCTTTTTGGCCTGCAAATGCTTAAATGATATTAATTTTGCTTAAGATAATTAAAACTACTAAAAATAACTAATTTTGAAACTATTTCCTAACTATTTAGTTAAAATATAACCTAAAACTAAGCTAGAAATAAGATGTGTTTGCAACACATCAGAAAGCTGTGCTTTTTGATGTATATTCATTCAACCTGATCTGGTAACATCTTTTTGCATTGTATCATTGGATCATTAGGTTGTTTTCTCACCTTAATCTGGTTGTAATTCTGTTTTGTATTTTCTTTGTGATTTGACTATTGTAATTGAGTTCTTCTTGCTTGGGACTACAGAAGGGTTCTCTAGCTTAAAGATCAAAGTTGTGTTCTTTGAATCTTTCTCCTTAGAAGTCTAATAGGGTTTTAGACTTCTGTTCTTTATCTAGGGTTGATAAAGGGGAGGTTCTTGTCTTGTAAGAATATTTTATAATAATGGAACTCTAATTCAGTGTGAATTAGAAGAAACTGGATATAACTTCATGTTTTGAAGTGAACCAGTGTAAATTGATTGTGTTCTTATTTCTATATCTCTATTTTCATCTTATTCATTGATCTTTAATTCTTTGAGTCATATTCATTGTTCAACAAGTTCTGTTTTTTGAAATTGTTTTTCTTGGAGCTGAGCTATTTGATTGAATACAAGGTTGCTTGGTTTTGAAAGTGATAAAGATCCTGAAACTCTGATTTCAATTTATTTTTTAAAATACCAAGGTTCAACCAATTCACCCCCCTCTTGGTTGTTGTGAAGTATTCCTATTATTTTCACTTGGGACCTATTATTACTGATTATACACAACTCACTATGTCTTTTAATGTGAATCAGCTACCCGTTTGCCTTCAAGGAGACTTCTCCCAGTCACATTACCTCTTCTCAACTTCATAAACTAGTTGGTACTAATTCTATGTCTCTTGCCTGATGTGTTTTCAAGAAGATCCAATTCTTCCTACACCACCTGACACCGAACCATCACATCACCCTGATATCCACCAACTGCTTAACCAATATCACCATAGTTTTTCTACCCCATCATCCCTTCCACCTCATCGTCCTAATAATCACCATATTTCCCTTTTCCTAGATTCTAAACCCATTCAGGTCTGACCTTATTGTCATTCCCACTTCCAAAAACTTGAGATTGAGTGTTTGGTTTCTAAAATGCTAGAATCAAGAGTCATTCGTCCTAACCATTCTTCCTTCAGTTCACCAGTTCTTCTTGTTCATAAGAAAGATGGCACTTGGCGATTTTTTGTTGTTTATAGAGCCTTAAACACCATCACAATCCAGGATAAATTCCCTATCCCTAAAGTAGATGAGTTGTTTGATGAGTTACATGGAGCCACTGTCTTTTCCAAATTGGACTTGCGCTCCGGATACCATATGATCCGTATGCACCCTGATGACATTGAGAAGACAACATTCCGCACTCATCATGGCCATTATGAATTTCTGGTCATGCCATTTGGACTTTCCAATGCCCCCTCCACATTCCAAGCAACCATGAATACCATTTTTGGCCCTTACTTGCAATGCTTCGTCGTCATATTTTTTCATGATATTCTCATTTGTAGTCGTTGTTTTGCAGATCACATTGAACATTTGACGGTGGTGTTCCAAACATTGCAGGATGATTCCCTATTTGCCAAGATTAGTAAATGCATCTTTTCCACTCCATCCATCAACTTCCTTGGTCATGTTATTGCTGCAGATAGTGCCACATCTGATCCCAACAAAGTTTTTTTGTACTTGCTTGGCCCCAACCGGAATCTCCAACTAAGGTTCCGGCTTCTTGGGTTTATCTAGATATTATAGACGTTATATTCGTCAGTATGCTTCCATCGCCACCCCATTGATAGATCTTATTAAAAAGGATGGGTTTTGTTGGACGGTGGCAGCTACTACAACACTTGACACTCTTATCCCGACTCACGGAAGCCCCGATGTTAGCTTTACCAAATTTTTCTCTTCCATTTGTTATTGAGACTGACACCTCTGGGGTTGGTATCAGTGTTGTATTAATGCAACAAGGACATCCAATTGCATTTTTTAGTCACAAACTCTCTCCACCGTGCAAGGAAAATCTACTTATGTTCATGAGTTGTTTGCCATAACTTCTGCTGTAGCAAAATGGCGACAATATCTGCTTGGGACTACATTTGTGATCCGTACTGATCACAAGACTTTGAACAACCTCATGAGCCATGTTATTCAATCTCCTAAACAACAACAACGCCTGTCCAAACTGTTGGGTTTTTCGTACACTATTGAATAGAAAACAGGCGTCAGCAATCGTGTAGCAGGTGCATTATCACGGCACAACAATGAGATCGACCTTCCCATCCCATCTTCTACTCTTTATGCACTCACTTGTCCTGCAAACAATTATTTGGGAATAGTCATCCGAGAATTGAAAAACAATAATTTTAGAAGGCAACTCTGTTAGACTCTTGGCAAGCGTACCAATTTGTCGTTGTAACTTACAAAATTTATAAAGATCGTCTCCTAGACTTGAGCTACTCAGTTAATCCAAATACAACTTAATAGTTTAATAGTTATGTACAATAAGGATGAGCGGAATTTCATTTGATTACAAAAGTAACGAAAAATTATGAAACTAGTAAAATGAAATATATTTATGAGAAAGTGGGATTGGATTTCATCATTCTTATCCTTTTATATCCATTTAATTTTATCATGCATAAATCAATTTTTAGTCTTGTTGATGCACACATTATTTCACCCCGAATTGATCCCTCGCATTCGAGAATTCTAAGGATATCTACCGAATATCGATCCCTCCCATATGAAGTAAATACTCTAGCATTATAATCATAATTGCGTGCTATTTGCAATCAAAACGTTATGCCCTATTCCTAGCAACATAACGTAATGAGTAAAATCATTCAATTCAAACCCTAAGATTACTTTCCAGTCTCACTTAAGATTAAATTCATGAAACTAGTGATTAAGTAGAATCAACCATTAAGGACAGAATGAAGTTCCAAAAAGGAGTAGACACGATTCATGCATAAATAAATATTAAAAGAGAGACATAGGGGTAAGAATATTACATCCAATCCTTAAGAGAAGCTAGCTACTCATTGTGGAGAGCACCTCTTTACAGGAAGAATTAATGAAGGGAACCATTAGCGCTTCTTTCCGGCAGAGTTTCCATACTAATTCTCACTTCTCTCACTCTCCCTAAGCTATTTTACTCTAATCCTACGTACAAGAAGAAGGAAAATTGAAAGTGGAATGCCTTTCCTTCACAATTTCATGTCTATTTATAGATTTTGGGGTGTTGCTTGAGTCCACTCGCCCAGGCGAGTGTTTGTGCCTGTTTTTACTCGCTTAGGCAAGCTAGCCTTATCTTCTTGGAACTTGATCTTGTCTGGGCAAGCAAAATACACTACTTCCACTCGCCTGGGGTTAAAGCCTTAATGGTGAAGAAAGGTCATTGGGCTTGGGCCTTGTTGCTTTTGACACCCCCCAATTTTGATCTTTATGCCCTTTTTGCTTGCTTTGATGCTTCAGAAGCTTCGGATGTCATCAGAACCTATCAAAATACAAAATATGATTGGACTCATCTTACAAAATGTGAAAAACAACATTTATACAAGTACTAAATACAAATCATCTAGGTTTAGGGTAAATTTATAAGCAAATTTACTAAGATCAAAAGATAAGTGTCATTTTGTAAGTTTGAATTGTTCTAAAATAGGGCACTTATCGCACCCCTAACCTAGAATCTTGCTTGTCCTCAAGCAAAGTATAATAAGAAAAAGATACTTTTGAATATGGACATGCTTTGTAAAGAATCAACTTTCAAGAGTGATCAGAACAAAATTTTCAAATAGTTAACCTTGAGAATTTGAAAGTACAAAAGATGGAATTCATAAAACCAAATGAGATTAAGATCAATTCATATTTCATTTCTAAAGAACATCAGAGGAAAAATTTGATTGATTCAAATAGAGGAAAACCTCTCAAAGGTGTTTAGTTCTCCCACAGGTAAGTATTTTCTTCTCATTTCCAACACTGATATGTCATAGATCAATTTTGCAGTTCATTTCCCATCAAATCATAGTGCATAATTATCATGGATCATTAGGGCTTTTAAGGTTGGGCCTAGCTAGAAAAGAAATCTTGGTTTTTCTAGATATTCAAAAAGTACCTTGAGAATAGGAGAGCAAACAAAGATAAAACATGTTATCATCATTTTCCTATTTTTTCCTTTACCAAGATATCCATGCTTTTTACACCAATTTTTTCAGTCACCCAACTTAGAATTTTTCAACACAAGGAATTTGTTTCCTTTTTTTCTTTTCTTCTTTTTCTTTTTCTTTCTTTTCTTTTCTTTTCTTTTCTAGCTTTTTAAATCTCATGAATAGTCACATTTAAACAAAGTCTATTTCATCATATTAGGTATCCAACTGATAAAACTTTCCAACAAAATCCTCCTTACTCTCCTAACCTAAGGTAAGGTAGGGAATTCTTATTCTAGGTTATGGTTCCAACAAAAGATCTAGTGTTTGGCTCAAAAAGGGTTTGCAAAAAAATGATAAATCATTATATATTGGGATAGCTTTTTGGCCAGTGGCTTAAAAGATGTTTACAAAGAAAGAAGCCCTAAATCATATCCATGAATCATATGTTATGATAATTAGAAATACATGCAAAATCAACTATAGATTATATCAGTCAGGACACTTAATGTAATTTCTGTGGATGCACATACTCACTAAAGCTTAAGGCCTGTTTTCATGTTCAAATCAAATCAGTGTTTTGAAAGATGTTATTTATCAATTCCATGTAAAAGATTTGCCTTTGTTTGATCTTTGGAAAACCATTTTGTTTTTCATTTCTCAAGGTTTCCAAAAAAAATCATTTTTTTGTGTTCTGATCCAATACAAAAAGTAAGTTTCAAAACATTTATCTGTTGATTCTTTTCAAAACAAGTCAGTTAAGTCCCAAAAAGATTTATAAAAACAACAAATTTAATCAAAATTTGTACTTTCCAAAAAGAGAGAAACCTCTATGTGCAATCAAAGTGTGTAATACCAAAAAGAATCATAAACACACACTATTTTAAACAAACATCAAACATGATAAAGAACAAAGTACTGAACGTAAACTACAAAGCGGTAAAGGAATATAAAAATAATGTCACAGATTTTTGAAGATCATGGCTGAGGAGCTCAGTTTCCTCCATTCAAACAAGATCCGCCACATTTTTCATCCTCACCTGCTTTGCCTTCTCCTAACAAAATGGACCTATATCCAAGTTCTAACACAGCAGATGATACATTCAAAAAGATAAGACATAAATTCAAAAAGTAAAGTTCAGACATATAGTTTATAAGCAGAAGACATAATTTTAAATAAATAAAGACGAAAATTACAAACATTGGGTTGCCACCCAGGAGCGCTTATTTAACGTCGTATTAGCTGGACGCCTTTGTTATGGCTTTGGTGCCCAGCATTTGGATAATATTGATGAGCCATTGGCTTTTGTATTTTCCTCCAACATTTTCACCAGTTTCTTTTCTTTCTCAGAAAGACTTGAATGGTTGATAACTGGTTTCTGTGAACTACCTACAAGAAAAACATTTTTAGAATGTGGAGGTACTGCTTTTACCTTTGTTTTTTATTCTTGATTCTTTTATTCCTCTGACAATTCCTCAAAGATAAACTACTGATAAGGAATTTTCTTGAAAGCATTTGGCTGTGGGAAGTTATCATTTTCTTCATATTCACTTATCTCCTCTAATGCTTCAGCTAATATTTTCTCTAAACAATCTTTTCCTTAAACCAACCTCTTGGAGTCAGAACCTACTTCATCCAAGACATCCACTCTAAAACACTTCGTCGGTTCCTTTGTGTTTGCTGAAAAAGACCCACTGCTATGCTTAGATAGTTGGTTTGCAAGCTGTCCAACCTGAACTTCAAGATTTTTAATGGAAGCCTCAGTGTTCTTCTAATTTGTAATGGACATCTGCATAAACTGAGTTAGAGTATCTTCCATTTTTGAAATTCTGTCAGACTAAGCTTCTTATTGTTGTGGCGGACCCATATTTGAAGAATCTGCATAAGAGTTGTTAGAGGGACCTGCAAAAGAAGAGTTAGTTGGACCATAATATGCATTATCATTTTGCTGCCTCCAGCCATAAGAACCTGGACCATCTCTGTAGCTTTGGTAATTTCCTTGGAAGTTCTGTTTAGATCTAGTCTGATTTTGCATATAATAAGTCTCCTCTTCTTGTTGGTAATCACCATGTGCTTGCTGAATTTGTTGAGGAAGTTGGCCTATTTGTTTGGTCAAGGCCTCTGTTTGTTGAGTCAAGATCTTATTCTGAGCTAGAACTGTATTCTGAGTATTCAGCTCCATTATACCTTTTCTTTGAATCAGAGATCTATCATGGTGAGACTGGTAATAACTGGGTGCTATGGAGTCAATGATTACAATTGCTTCCTCCAGGCTCTTTGACATCATGGTACCTCCAACTGAGGCATCAAGAATCATCTTTGTTTGAGGTCTCAAACCACTATAGAAAATATGTAGTTGTGCAACATCATCAAAGTTATGGTTTAGGCACCTCCGCAGTAATGATTTGAATCTCTCCCATGTCTCATAGAGAGGTTCATCAAACCCTTGGAAAAAGTTAGCAATTGCTGATTTTGCGCTTATGAATCTTGATGGAGGAAAGAATCTAGCAATGAATTTTTCCTCCACTTCTTCCCAAGTGCTAAGACTTTTGGTTGGTTGGGATTGAAGCCAAGTCTTTGCCTTACCAGTCAAGGAGAATGGAAAGCTCTGAGATAGACAGCTTCAGCATCTTCATCAAAAGCTCCCATGGTACCGCACAACTCCATGAAGGTAACCAAATGAGTGTATGGATCTTCATGGTCCATTCCAAAAAAAGGATGTGACCCAATAAGACTGAGCAAGGCAGACTTCAATTACACAACCTTTTTACTGAAAGGAGGAATAACTATGCTGTTGTAATGCTTTTGTCCTTGTTGATACACATAGCCACCAAGAGTCCTCCTTGGTGGTCTATTTTCTTCTCCCCCTCCTTTATCAGCCATAATATAAATTACAAATGGCTTTACTGGTGAAGGAGAATAGAAGAAGACTCACTCGGTGGCTCTTTGGTTGTTTGTTTCTTTTCCTTCTTTTATTTTCTTCTTTTGTGGTCTTGGTAATTTCTGAATTTAAATAACAATTTTTCTGCAAGAAATTTACCTTACAAAGGAAAAAGAACAAACTTGCAATAACTCGTACGTACCGAGGTTAGGAAAAAATAAAATAAAACACAAGAGAATATATACAAAATCAAAATAACGAAAGTAAAGAAAAAGTCTTATTCAACTGAATATTTAAATTTGAAAGAAATGAGTGAGCAACTCAAGTCCCCCAGTAACGGCGCCAGAAACTTGTTAGACTCTTGGCAAGCGTACCAATTTGCCTTTGTAAGTTACAAAATTTATAATGATTGTCTCCACAGGGACTTGAGCTACTCAATTAATCCAAATACAACTTAACAATTTAATAGTTATGTACAATAAGGATGAGCAGAATTTCATTTGATTACGAAAGTAACGAAAAATTATGAAACTAGTAAAATGAAATATATTTATGAGAAAGTGGGATCGGGTTTCATCATTCTTATCCATTTAATTTTATCATGCATAAATCAATTTCTATTCTTGTTGATGCACACATTATTTTACCCCGAATCGATCCCTCGCATTAAAGAATTCTAAGGATATCTACGGAATCTCGACCCCTCGCATATGAAGTAAATACCCCAGCATTATAATCATAATCATGTGCTATTTGCAATCAAAATGTTATGCCCTATTCCTAGTAACATAAAGTAATGAGTAAAATCATTCAATTCAAATCCTAAGATTACTTTCCAGTCTCACTTAAGATTAAATTCGTGAAGAATCAAGTCAAGCTTTATCTTAAGTTTTGATTTTACATGCCCACTCAAATTGACGGCATATGTACTTTGTTTAAAGGCTTGGTTCAAGAAAGATATAATCCCTCATTCCTCACATAAACTGAATAAGTCATGCATACATTAGCTCATTAATTCATAATTAGGTAACAAACATTCCATGAATCATTTGGCATGACATTAAAGTTTTAAAGTTTTCATAAAAAAGTGTTTTTCACTGCTTTAATTGATTACTGGTTGCACTTAATCGATTAATTGTTTGGTTACATAACTGCATTTAAAGATATGAACACTTTAATTGATTACCAAATGTTTGCAATCGATTATATTCAGCTGACTTTGTTAAGTCGTTCTGTGATAATCGATTACGTGACGGACTAATAGATTATATGGCCATCTACATAATTTTCAGAAGAAAGTTTATCTGGTTTAATCGATTACCAGAGTTTTGTAATCGATTAAATAAGCATTGATACGTTTTTCACACTCCCTGTGTTAATCGATTATTTGAGTATTAATCAATTACTTCAGTGCTTCACAAAATCCAGATCCTCTGTGATAATCGATTACGACATGAGTTAAACAATTAATTGTTCATAAGAATTTTTCCAGATTTCACATGAACACTTTAATCGATTATTTTGGAACTTTAATCGATTACATTTGTTAAAATAATCGATTACCATTACGGAACAATCGATTACAATCAGTTAATTTTGTTTTTTATAAATAGATACAACTCATTAAGTGAGAAGAGACTTTTTGTTTTACGAAGTAAGCCTTGTAAACACACTCTCAGGAGATTTCAAAAGCATCAAGGCTCTTTAGAAACATTCATTGATTTGGTTTCAAGAATCATGAAGAATCTCATGTGTTGAGTCATCTTTTCATGATTAGTTTTTGCTAAAGCCTCATTTGTCAAAAAGAAATCATCAAGAAAGATCATGGCATTCATTCTCAGTCTGGTTTGATCATTTGAACTCATTCATTTCACTGAGGATGTTCAGGTGATATCTTTCTTTAATCAATTTCTTTGTTGCTTTGTATAGAAATTGTTTGTTTTGTTGGTTTGTTGTTGATATAACAATTTGTATCTTTAAAGCATTGCTAGATAGGTATCTAGTGGGTAGAACAGAGAGAGAATCTCTGGTTCTTAGATCTTTTGAGAAGTCTATAGGTTTAGATTTTGAATTTTACCTAGGGTGGGTAAAAGAGATCTGTGTTTGCTTGTAAAGATATTCATTTTGTTATAGTGGAAACTCTAATCAAGGTTGATTAGAAGCAAAACTGGATGTAGCCTCTAGGGTTGAGAGGTGAACCAGTATAAATGTTGTGTGTAATTGTAATTTTCTGTTCATATTCATATTGTTCTTGAAGTATTATCTTTGTTAACATCACAAGATTGTGTGAAGCTCAAGAGTGGGTTGATTGAGATAAAAGTTGATTTTAAAAGTTTGATTTCTTAATTGGTTAAGATACGATCCTTCTTTCAAAGTCTTCCGCTGTGTACAAAATTGTTTTAAATTTTAAAAACTATGAGGTAAAACCAATTCACCCCCTCTCTTGGTTATTTGCATAAGTGTTCATTCTATTTTTCAATTGGCATCAAGAGTTGGTTCTTGTAATTTGCTCAAGATCTTTTCAAAATTCAGTACAATGAATACTAATCAAATAACTTTCAAAGAGGGAGCCTCATTGAATAGACCTCCTTTGTTTGAAGGGGAACATTTTAATTTTTGGAAGAGTAGGATGCAAATCTTTATCCAATCAAATGACCCGGGAGCTTGGAATAGTATTGAAAAAGGTCCTTACATTCCAACCAAGATTGTGGATAACAAAACAATACCAAAAGAATGGGATGAAATGTCAGAAATTGAAAAGAGAATGGTTCAATATGATTTCAAGGCAAAAAATATGATAACTTCTGCTTTAGTGTCCGATGAATTTTTCAAGACTGTTAGGTGTAAAAGTGCCAAAGAAATGTGGGAACTACTTGAAGTTACGCATGAAGGTACAAATGATGTGAGAAGATCAAGGAAACATACTATCATTCATGAATATGAAATGTTCAAAAGCGTAGCATTAAAAGCTGCACCTTCAAAGATAGAAGAAGATGATAGTTCAAGTGAAGAGGAAGATGATGTAAATGTCAACCTCATTATTAGAAAGTTTTCCAAATTTCTAAGGAAGAACAAGGGCAGAAAGCAACCATTCCAAAGGAAAAAGAATGACTACAAGAACAAGAACAACAATACCTCCTCAATCACTTGCTTTGAATGTGGGAAGCAAGGACATATAAAATCAGATTGTCCCTCATTAACTAAGAAGTCACAAGCAGAAAAGAAGTCAAGAAGAGAAGGGAAGCAGAAAAAGGCTTATGTTGCTCGGGAGGATAATGAATCAACAAGTTCTAAATCCTCATCTGAAAAAGAGATTGAAGCCCATCTTTGTCTTACATCCACCATCAATGGAGATTGTGAATCATCTAGTACAGAATCAGAGGTAAATTCTAAATTTGACAATGTTGTTGATGCATTTCATGAGATGCATTTAGAAGCTCAAAGATTAGCTAAATCAAACAACAAACTTAAGAGTGATCTAAGGTGGCATGTATCCAAACTTGCTGAATTGCAAGATGAGCGTTGTAAGTTGAAGGAAGATCATGAAAAGCTTCTCTCAAGTTACAAAGAAGTTGGATGTACATGTTCCTCAGCCAACTCTAAGGTTGATGATCTCAATAACATGCAAAAAGAATTTGATGAGTATAAGCTATGTGTAGAAAAAGAAAATTACAAACTAAAAATAGTTATTGATTGATTTGCTGAGAAAGTATTACAAAGGTAAATGTAACTTAGATGAGTTACTAAGTATGCAAAAGTTTGTTGGTGATACTTATGGATTGGGATATAAACATGGAGCTAGAACACAAAATAAGCTTGTGTTTGTACCACCAAAACATAAGAATCAAAGACAGCATAATTGTAACACCCTGGACGTGTGATCATTAATAATATCATAAGCGCACTATCAGTGTTAACTAAACGCGGTGCGGAAGCAATAAAATCGATTTTCTTGATTACATTATGCATGGAATTTAAAAACCACATCACAAAGCATCATAAACAAGCCCCTGTTGATCCAGTTATCTCAACACACAACAACATAGGCAGAAAACATAGAAAACAAAACAGAGATAATCAGGAGGAAACATAAACTTATACACATAAGCATAACCTATACATATGTATACAACTCATATTTCCTACCACATATGTGGTTATACATCAATATATGTACAGTCCAATGGGTGTACACTAACACCCTATCCCCTATACAGGGTATAAGACAGAGATCAAACAAAAGATTCTTCTAATCTTCATCTGCAGCCCATGACCACTCCAGCATACTCGGCTCGGGCCTCCTGCCCTGTGGTTGCTCCTCTCATCCAGAGCACCTGAAAACCACAACCCACAACAGGGGTGAGATATACATCTCAGTAAGCTCAGGGTTCTGGGAGATCCTCCCTTACCCTGATTCACCCCCAAGCACAGACATATAACAAACATAACACAGTCTAGGACATCATCCTGGCTATCACTCATTCCCCAGCTCTCTGGGTACTAACTGGATGCTATCAGCATTAGAGGTCTCCCACCTAATACTGGCTCTCAAGCCATCTCAGACTTGTCTCACAGAGGTACTATACCTAAGTGTCAACCACTGGACACTTCTTATGTCAAAGAGGCACTGCCTCATCCACTGAACAAACATTGCCTGAGTCATCTACTCAGGACTTAAGGAATCCATATATGGCTCATCTAAGAGGCCCTAGGCTCTCATCCCCTCGGGAAGCCCTCTCTTAGAGATACAACATATCTGTCTAATGCCTAGCCTGTCCAGGACTTTCACAGCACATGCCTGGGCAAGAACATCCATATAGGGCAATCACCTCCAGGACTTTCACCATACATGCCTGAGAGAGATCATTCAACATCGGGGGCACTCCATCCCTCAGGACTTTCCAGTCCATTGCCTGAGAGAGATCATCTCACAATGGAGGCACTCAATCCCTCAGGACTTCCAATCCTCTGCCTGTGAGAGACTATCCACACAGGGAGCTCTCAATCCCCCAGAACTACTCATCAACTGCCTGAGAGAGACTATCCACACAGGGAGCTCTCAATCCCTCAGGACTTTCTAATCAGATACCTGAGAGAGACTATCCACACCGGGAGCTCTCAATCCCTCAGGATCTCTAATCACATGCCTGAGAGAGACAATCCACACAGGGAGCTCTCAATCCCTCAAGACTTTCCACCACACATGCCTGAGGATAACCACTCAGGACTTTCATCATCATCGCCTAAGGAGGAACATCCATGCAGAGCAATCCATCCTTAGGACTTTAGACGGAGAGCAGTGGCACCTCCCAAGGAATCTCAGCTATTCCAAGGGAGTCCTCAAACTCTTCCTCTGGCTAGGGAACCTCAGCTAGCCCGATACTATTCCAGTATCTTATAGATTCCAGCACTGACCATCTCATGGTCTTTATCACATCTCAGAACACTCTCACAGTGTTCATCAATCCAGAGGCTCTAGGCCCCACACCTGAACCACAGGTGTCCAAACTGTAATATCTTGAAATTTTTAAACAAATGATTAAGCCTGAATTAAGCACGTGTTAAGCTTAGGATTAAGCTTATAATGGAGGATATATAATTAGGCTTTGGAATCCCTTGAAAGTAGGCTTAAATGCTTGAGAAAGAGTGGAAATAGGCTGTTCTGGCCTGCGGCGCGACCCGCGTGAAGTGCGGTGCGACCCGCGCCAGATGTATAAATATGCCAATGCTGTCTGGCATCCCGCGCGAGTAGCGTGAAGTACGGCGCGGGTAGCGTGGGAAGGGCTTTGGAAAAGCATGTTTTCTTCTGGAGTTCCACGCGAGTAGCGTGGGAGTCCACGCGGGTAGCGCCGTAAGTGCTCCAGAAAGTCTATTTTTCACTGGAACTTGGCGCGGGTAGCGCCATATATGGCACGAGTAGCGCGGGAACGTCGGCAGAACCAGAATTTAAAGGCCATTTGCGAGATTTTTGGCCCAAAAAGCATGGCTTCTTCTCCCTCAGCCTCCCACCTCCATTGATGACTTGCCAAGCTTCCTAGGACCTCAGACACTAGGCTAAACACTTACCCATGACATATAACTGCGATTGAACCGATTAGAAAGCTAAATCCTTCATCCTTTTCCCTAAAAACCCCATTTCAAAGTGAGAAGAGGAACCTCAGAGGAAAAGCTCAAAGAACTTGAGCTTGGCGCAGAACCACAGTGTGATTAGAACATAGAAGCTAGGAGAGGCTGTTCTGAGGCTGTTGGGGTCGCCACTGAGGTAAGAATCACAAGTTTCATCGTTTAATTTTGAATCTGAGGGGTTTCATGAATAGTGACCCATTTGAGTTGGGGCTAGAATTAGCCCAGGGTCCTGTAGAGAAACTTGCTTAGGACGATGAATAAATGAAGGAATAGCTTTCAATTTTTAATTCTGATGATTTTGGATTTTGGCTCTGTGTGGCCTATGTGGTCTGTGTTATAGCCACTTGTACTGGTCATTTGATATACCAGAGCCTTGTGTTTATTGTCTTGAGCCTGTGTGGCAAATGGAATGGAGCCTTAGGTGAGGCTTGAACCCTTCCAGAGATATTTCTATCTGGGG
>PYAF01001966.1:3736-17071 GCA_007407185.1 Glycine tomentella
ATTTTTGGCCTAGGGGCATTTTGGTAATTATGCCATTCAACTAGGGACATTTTGGTCATTTTTAAAAATGTCAAGGGCATTTTTGACATGTTATCTTAAGGGGTTTTCTAGTAATTTCCACTTCTTGGAAAGAGTGATATAGTTATTTTTTCTCTAAACATACTTGTATCACATTTTTATAATTTTGGGGATGTTACATCTTTAGATTTGAAAGAGGTTTTGATTCATTTTCCTTGCTGACATACGTCACAAAGACGATGAGTTTTCCAACAAATCTTAGGCAGTCCTTTAACCAAATCCTTTTTAGATAGTTTTGAAATATGTTTTAAGTTGACATAGCAAAGCCATGTTTCATCTTCTCTGGATAATAGACACGTTACATTCTGTTGACTAAGATCTATTAAATTAATCTCATATAGATTGTTGTGTTGTCTGGCAGTAAAGAAAGACTTTGCATCTTCTATCTTGACTATACACTTGTCTTTGTGAAGGAGACAATATAACCACTACCACAAAATCAATCCTTAACCTGTCACTCAAGCTGCAACAGAGCAAAAACATTACCTCAAAAGAAGCTTCATGACGATACAAATCAGCAATAACAGATGCTCTATAATTGAATATTGATAACAAATGTCGCATCACTACAAAACAAATAAAACTACAATAATTATGTAGCACATGATTAACTTATGTCGACTCAGAGATACGATCAATTTGGTTCCAACTTCAATTCATTGTTAAACAACAGAGGGACTTTTATTGAACAATTTGCAAACAATGAACAAAAATTGCAGAAACACAAACTAGAATTGAAGAAAAATGTAGAAATTGATAGAATTGATAAAAGATGTTGTAAAACAGATTCAAGAATATCAATCCAATTCACCAAATCAAGCATTGTGAATTATCATAATTCTCGAATAATGATCATATTATGAAGGTTCATTCAATGTCATTAGAAGCAGTTCAATAGAATTAACTCCTATATAAATTGAAACCACAAACTAGATTGAAATATCATCAAAACAATCTGTGAATAAAATTTCTCAATTAGGAAATGAATCCATAACCTAATTTGTTTTCAATCCTAAACACATTCATAATCATGAAAATTGAAGAGATGATTGAAGAAGAAAATAAGCATTCACACATAAATTGAAATATCAAACCAGAACTCAAATTCTCCTTGCTTGGACTGGATCCTTGGATTGATTGAATGTTTAGCCTTCCATGACCATCATTGGTGGAAGAGCCACAAAATTTGTGCAAGAAAATAGAAGAACAGAAATGAAATAAAGAATAAAACTGAAGAACAATTCAGAGAAAAAGAAATAAAAAACATTAATTCTGAAAACTTAGACAAAAAGCTAAAAATTATGTTTGTACCAAATGAAGTAACTACTTAACTACTCTAATATATGGTGACTAAATCAGTAGGAAAGGATGGGCCCTGATTAGGCCCATCTAATCTAACTAATTATGCTAATTACACCAATCAAAGCCCAACTCATAGCCCAAAGCTCAAGTGCAGAGGTTCTAACTTCCAAGCCTAAAATGACCCTTAAAATGATATAATTGCATAGGCTTATCTCTGACAAAATTGTAACTCTTTTCCTTATGTAGAATCTGATAAGTGCCATATCTTAGTGAAATTAGGGTTACATTGAAGGCACTTATCTTTCGTTTTTACTAAGAATATCTATAAAACTTGCCCTAAATCTAGTTAGTTTGTATCTAGTGCTTAGGATGAATGATATGTTCAGATTCTTGAAGTTTATCCAATCGTCTTTTGCATTTTGATAGGTTAAAAGGATTTCCAAGCTTTCGAACACATAAAGCAAGCAAAATGGATCATAAAGCAAACATAGGAAGTGTAACAAGCAATTTAGGCCCAACATCCATCAAAGCCCAAAGCATTCTTTGTTGATACAAAAGAGGAATCACTTGAAGATTGTATAATGGAACAAGCTTGGTTTTGTGCTTTCAACATGCTTTGAAGCTTTGGAGATCAAGTTATGATTAATGTTAAAGGAAGAAGTATTTTCTGATGATCCATGTGCATAGCATTCATATCATTCATTTAGCTAATCAAAATTGAGTTTTAATATATACAAGCATTTAGTAAAATAAGCAAGTTTAATCAAAGTTTTTGGAAAAATAAGTCCTTGCTGGTTTAATCAATTACCCAATAATAAGAATCGATTATTTTGTTCTTTATGCCTTCTAGAAAACATTTCAAGAACAATGTAATCGATTACGTATCAGATTAATTGATTATTTTACCTAGAATTTCATATAAACTGATATAATGAATGCTTTAATCGATTACCAATTAGTAGTAATCGATTACATAGGCTAAATAGGAAATATCATCTCATTAACTTAATCGATTACCACAGATAGTAATCGATTACATTATATGCCTATGATTGACATGTCTCACTGCATTAATCGATTACCAAATGTAGTAATCGATTACATAGTACAAATTGTTTTATAAAGCTCCCTGACTTAATCGATTACCAAGATCCGTTATCGATTACATAGTGTATTTCAAAACTAGGAGCTTGCTGTCTTAATCGATTACAAGACGGGATAATCGATTATTCTGTTAGTTGCTCAAACCTAGAACCTCTGTTGAAAAGTTTAATCGATTACAGTCTTGAAATAATCGATTACATATGCGAATTAATCGATTACAGGAGCGTATGTAATCGATTACTGATAGTTAGAAAGCTTGTTATAAATAGAACCCATGCTCAGCTGTTTTTGCCAACTTGATCAATTCGTATACTGAGCATTCTAAGGCTTTCTAAACATTCTTGTAGTAGTTTTTCTGGGTTCATGAGTTCTTGCTTTCACCAAACACTTATGGATCATTGAGAAATGAGTGAAGCAAGTTTTTTCTTTTTCAAAGCTTAAGGAAAGTCATATTCTAAGGTTGCAATCATTCTTATACCTGGTGAAATCATTCATATGCATATTGTTCATTGGATCATCAAGTGATTTCTTTCCTTAATCTTAGCAGTTGTATTTCTGTTTTAAATTTTATTTTGATTTGTCTATTGTAAATGGGTTTCTTGCTTGTAATCTACAGATAGGGTTTCTCTAGGGGTTCTGCTGAGTAGTGTTCTCAGTGGGTTGTCTCTAAGAATCTAATAGTGTGTTAGATTTCTAAACTTTATATAGGGTTGATAAAGAGAGGCTTTGTAATAACTTGTAAGAACAGAAATTTACAATAGTGGAACTCCATTCTAGTGTTGAGTGGAAGAAAATTGGATGTAGCTTCATAGAGTTTGAAGTGAACCAGTATAAATATTTGTGTTGATCATATTCACTTTATGTGCTGTATTTTATCTTTCTTATTTCTGAGTTCTAGTCATCAACCAAGTTCTTGAAGTGTTACATATCTTGGGTTGAACTTTGGATTAAATAAGGGTTCTTGGTTACAAAAGTGATAAAGATCCAAAAAGGGAAAAACTTTGATTTTAATCAAGGAAATTTTTTAAATTACCAAGCCTAACCAATTCACCCCCCCTCGTGGTTAAGTGTGAAGTATTTCCATATTTTACATTCTTCATGCAAATGTCCATTAGTAACCAAAAGAATACCGAGGCTTCTATCAAAAATCTAGAAGTGCAAGTAGGGCAGCTTACAAAACAACTGTCTAAGCATAGAGGTGGATCTTTCTTAGCATATACCCAAGTCAACGCTAAAGAACAATATAAAGCCATTATCACAAGAAGGGGAACTGTGGTTGGTAGGAAAGAGGAACAAGAAAAGAAAAATGAAGAAAATGTAGAAAGAAATGTAGATGAAGAAGTTGAAAAAGAAAAAGGAAAAGATGACGAAAAAACAAATGAAAAAATTGAGAGAAAAGTGATGAGTGATGATGAAAAGAAAAAGAGTGATAAAGGCAAAGTTGTCTTGACCCCACCACCAGTCCAAAATATGCCATATCCACATACTCCATCCAAGAAGGCAAAGGAAAGAAAGTACAAGCATTTTCTAGACATTTTCAAGCAACTGCAAATAAATATTCCTTTTTCTGAAGCACTAGAGCAGATGCCAACTTATGCAAAGTTCATGAAGGATCTTCTCACAAAGAAAAGAAGATACACTGATGAGGAAACCATTGAGTTAGATGCAGTCTGCAGTGCAATCATTCAAAAGTCCATTTCGGAGAAGTCAAAATGTAACATCCTCAAAGTTATATTATGATTTATATATATGATTGAATTATGGAAGTAGGATGATAGTTGGATACAAGAAAAATAGGATAAATTTTATTTAAGCTGCCCAAAAACTTCCATATCTGCCACCTCAATTGAAAAATTTATTTCTCTCTCAATTATTATTCAAATTAAGTGTATGATATATAGAATTGAATATCTATATGTCTACTACAACATATTAAAATTTAAGATCAATCTAGATTGATACTATTTGCAATAACAAAAACACTAAGGTATGTCAGTGTCCTAAGATGAATTCGCTGGAAATTTGGAAGTCTGGATTAAAAATTTTATATCTTGAGTTTTATAACTTCAAATTAGGCATGTGATACCTTGTTGGAAAGCTTAGGAAGTCTAGTTTAACATAATAGAAAATGAGAATTTTTGGACTAGTATATTGGTACAGAATAAACCATGAATGAACCATGTGTTGTGAAACATTTTTTGTAGAAAAATCTAGTGGACTCCTAAAATGAGAATTTTTGGACTAGTATATTGGTACAAAATGAACCATGTGCAATTTTTAGCTCCTAAAACTTTGACACAAAAGCTAGAAGCTTCAGCCAACAACTAAACCAATCAAAAGTGGACTCCTAAAAGGTCCCTTTCCACGTGCACATGGAACAATAAATAAGGGAATCTTGCACTTAAACATTAAGCCAAAAGAAATAAACATGAAGGTGTAGTTGCTGTAAAAAATTTTAAGGCTAAATGGAAAATGATATAATATGGCCTTGTGTGTATGTGGAAGCAGAAGAGCCAAGTAAATAACTCAGCAACCTAGCCATGTTCCACGTATGAAGCCAGCTGCCCCACAAAAAAAATGGATTAAAGAATCATTGACCAAGACAAAGCAAAGTCAAGATAAGGTTAGTCATAAATTAAATCCTAATTCAGTTATAACTCAACTAAATCAATTAAAACCCAACTAATTAAAGAAGTATAACTAGCTAGGGAGTAGAAAACGTTGCACGTATAGCATACACCCCATGGTCACTTGTTGGTTTCTTGAAAAGCTTTTTCTTTTTACCTATTTTACTTGCTTCCAACCGTAACATTTTTTACCACTCAACCATTTTATTTTTCAAGACATCATTTCTTAGAGAATATTCTAAGGAAGACAACCAAGGGAGACAACCCTTAATCTATTTCCATTTCAAACTCAAACTCACTTGAGGTATACTAGAAAATTGGTTATTTGAGACATTTAACATCGGTTCTGACCCGATGTTGAATCAGGCGACGTTGAAAGTGTTGAAGTTAACATCGGCTCTCAAAATTGATGCTAATAAAAGTAAAGAACGTCGGTTTGCCATCAATAACCGATGTGGACATGTGATAAATGAAAACTTTGAAAAGCGTAAAAGATGGTGTGACAACATCGGTTTCCTTGTAGAACCGATGTTAAGAAAGACAACAACATCGGTTTTTACGAAAACCGATGTTGATTATGGATAAGAACATCGGTTTTCAAATGAAAACTGATGTTGTTGTGATGGAACAACATCCATTTTGGAAAGAAAACCGATGTTGTTACATCATAACAACATCGATTTTGGACAGAAAACCGATGTTGATTTATATGTTAACGTCGGTTTTTGTTGCAACCGATGTTGTTTTTGTATTTTTTAAAAATATTTTATCTGTTTTTTTAATTTTAGTAGTTCTTTAACCTGAAAATTTTAAAATCTAGATCCAGCCAATTCACAATTTAATAATATTCCAATAACAAATCCGATGTAAATAGTGTCAATGTACATAAAAGAATATGCTAAGCATTAATATACAATTGTTTTGAAAATCCAATAAACCACCTAATCTACTAATACATCTTCTCTAATTTTAAGAAAAAATTTCGCCCATTGGAGTCTTATCGCCTTCAACGTGTCCGCTTCCAATGGTCTTTGATAAGTGAAAAACTACATGACATAAGAAAACATGTAATAAGTACAAAACAAAAACAAGTAAACAAAAACAATTTGTTTTCAATTAGACAACTAATTACCATGTCCCAGCTATCTGTGAAGGCTCCTTGGACTATTGTCTGCATCCAATGCATGACATAATAGCCACACTCAGTGCTTCCTGTTTGCTTGTTACACTAAATTGAAAAACAAAGTCAAAGTTAAATGGCAATTACCATAAATATTAATAAAAATTAATTCAATACTTAAACCATGATTTATGAAAAGACTTACTTTAAGCGCAATCCATTTAGTTGTAGCCTTTGATTTATTTGCTGGAGAGTCATCCAGTCCCTTCAAAGCACTGTTTAAGACAAACAAGTATGCATAGTGTACAAGTTACGTTTCAACTATAGAAATAACGTAAATGTGTTAGAAATTAGAACCTACCTGTTAATAATTCCTTTAAGGTAGTTATCAGGCCTGTTATGCAACGAACAGAACCAGGTGACTACATTGGCCTTCTGACATATAACTACCAGTTGCCAATGTGAACTACATTGTCAAAAACAAGGTTATTATACTGCACACATTAATTAAATTGTGATTCTCATTTATACTTACCCATTCAAATATATGTGGAAATTGTGTATTATATGACTGATTGCTGAATGTTGTGTTGTACCCTGTGAAAGGGAAATTGATGAGCATTGATATGTGATACTTGTTCTGTGAGCTATACCCTGAGATTGGGTGGTTGATGTGTATGGCTATGGTTTCCTAGCTTATGACCAGCATGGTTGATTGTTGTATCCTATTGTAGTAGGATAGATGACATGTGATTGAGTAAGACCTGATGTGAGATGTTTCCTGTGATATAGACGTAGCCTCCCGAATGGAGATGTTCCTATATCTACAGACGTAGCCTCCTCAGGCAATTGTATTGAGATAGGATAGGAGATGTTCCTGTGATATAGATGTAGCCTCCTAGTGGAGATGTTCCTATATCAGCAGATGTAGCCTCCTTATAAAGAGATGTTCCCGTTATATAGATGTAGCCTCCAGGTGGAGATGTTCCTATATATACGGATGTAGCCTCTGATAGACGCATTGAGATCCTGCCATGAGATGTTCCTAGTATATAGATGTAGCCTCCTGGTTGGAGATGTTCCTATATACATAGATGTAGCCTCTGCGGGACAGTGATAGATGTGATGCATGGCTGTATGCCATGAGTATAGCCTGATTTTGACAGGTGTATATGCATTGATGTGCATGATGATTGAGTGAGTGATTCATTGCTGTTGATACTGATGGTTTGATATACTATTTTCATGTATATGTATGAAAGTGATCCAGGGGAAGGAAATACCTTCAAGGGCCCTGAGTTTACTGGGATTTTATATCTCACCCCTTGTGTGGGGCTTATGTTTTGCAGGTGATTCCTCAAGAGGAGCCGATAGATCCTAAGGCAAGAAGCCTGTGCAGGGATAGCTTTGTTTTGAAACCTTAGGCATAGATGACATGAGCTTGTGGCTCTGATGTTTTGTATTTTTGCCTTTGGTTGGTTTTGTTGTACCGTGAGGGGATATATTTGTACAGTTTTGTACTTAAACAGAGATTTTATGTATATTCACCATATTATAATGTACAGTGTATATGATAGTGACCTTTGATGACGTCACTCTTAGTTTATGCTTCCAAACTGCTTAAACTCTGATGATTTTTCTGTGTGATTGATGTTTATGTTTGGTAATGACCTTGATGATTAAGATGGGGCGTTACACGAGGACCCATTTCCTTGTCAAGTCTGATTTGAATTGCCTCCAGCGCTCACCCAAGGTCTGCAGAATCTTCTTCTTTGTCCTTTGGTCTGACGTTTCAGGTATATCAAATTCAGCCTGCATGAAAAGGAAGTTAGTTTTCAAGTAACATGAACAACAATTTATTTGTGTAATGCTTTCAATTGTAATACCTGAATGTCCTCCCAAATCAAGTCCTTCTGCACTGAAGGCACTTCCTTCCAATTAGGAAGGGTGATATCCACCTTGTGTCTGGCCACGACCCCAAGATATGTCCTCAATCTCTTTGCCTGAGGACCATCAGCCTTCCCTGTGCTAGGATCCACATGGACCACCGATCTTTAAGCACCAGGAGCTCTAGTAGCCAGTGACCTCAGCCGTGTGGCTTTCCTCGTCTTCTTCGATGTAGGCGACGAAGGTCTTGGCTCAAGAGGAGGTGCTGACTCAGCATGAGCCAGTGCCGACTCAGGAGGAGGAAGTGGTGACTCAGCACGAGGAGGGGAGCTGGGTGGTGTAGTCATGATCCTGTAAAAAACAAGAACACACATAAGTAAAGGTAAGTGACAAGTTATGTTACATATGAAATAGTACGTACAAGTCGAAAATAGTTAACAAAAAAAAATACATTAGCTGATGTTAATTAATTCTCCTTCATCATGATCATTACGATTTGCATGAACAACGTTAACCTCGTCTTCTCTATTCAAGTTAGGTATTTGTGTGCAGAAATGAGTCACACTTGTATTGGCGACTAAGTCATCGTCGTCAACATTAATGCCAATGGTTTTTCCGTGTAGTACCACTGACCACCTTTCCTTACACAGATCTTGTACATAAAAGACTTGATTAGCTTGTTCTGCTATGATGAAAGGTTCGTCTTGATAAGCTAGCTTGTTAAGATCTACCAAAGTAAATCCTAAATCCTTGGTTCGCACACCACTGTTGACATCAACACACATGCATTTGAAAACACAGACAGAGAAATTAACATAATTAAGCTCCCATATGTCATTAATGACTCCAATGTAAGGCAAGCAAGCCAAACGTGGATTGTCGTCATGGACAGTAGCAAAGTGTTGTGACTCAGCTCTTAGGCTAACCCCACTGTTCTGCATGGTGCTCTTCTCATCTTATTGTTTGGAATAAAAGGAGTACTTGTTGATATCGTACCCTTGCCAACTTCTCACATTTCTTTTTGGGCCATCTGCTAACTTCCTCAGCGTTTCAGATGCAGATTCATCACTAAATATTGTATGTTTAAACCAATTCAAGAAAGTCTTGTTATGCTCTTTCAACAGCCTATTCTTCGTCATTCTTGGATTACTTTCCTTAAGTAGTGCTTCATGACGAACAATATATGGCAGCACTTCATTACTGTTATTCAGGACATACAAATGAGCTTGATACAATTCCTGCAACGAAGGCGTTATAACATGTAGCCCTCGTGTACCCTTTCCTCCCACTCTGTCCTCATGTCGCAACTCGGGAAGACCAATAGGTTTTGCTTTCTGAAGGTACTCTGAACAAAATTCAACCTCTTCTTCTGTAATGTACCTTTCAACTATGGATGCTTCAGGACGATGTAGGTTTTTTGTATACCCTTTCAAGATCTTCATGTATCGCTCAATCAGGTACATCCACAAGATAATTGCCGCCTCTTCTTCCAAGTCATCTAACTTTACAGGGTCCATGACTTTCGTACAAATGGCATTGAAGAAAAAGCACAGGCGACTTATAGCATGCCTCACTTTGTTAGGCAAAATGTCTCGAATCACCACGACTAACAGTTGTTGCATCAACATGAGGCAATCGTGAGACTTTAATCCAACTAGTTTTAAATCCTTCATCTGTACAAGGATCTTAATATTTGAAGAGTATCCTTGTGGCACTTTAACTCGGCGTAGACACTGACAGAAACTTATCTTCTCCTTTCTTGACAAAGTGTGGCATGCTGGAGGCAAGTAAATTTTTTTACCATCGGATCTAAGATGTAACTGCTCACGTATACCCATCTCAGCAAGATCTTGACGAGTGTTCAAACCATCATTTGTCTTCCCTTGAATGTTAAGCAACGTGCCGATGACACTGTCACACACATTTTTCTCCACATGCATAACATCGAGAAAATGTCTAACATCTAGATCAGACCAGTATGGAAGCTCAAACAATATGGACCTCTTCTTCCATAAGCATGTATTACCTTTCTGCTTCTTTTGAGTCATTCCAAATACAGTATGGATACCCTCAACCCGCTTAAGAACTTGCTCACCAGTTAACGGAATCGGTGCAAGTTCATGCTCTTGACTTCCATTAAATGCTTTTTTCAACCGTCGATAAGGTCTCAAAAAACGTCGATGGCGAGTGTAAACTGTTTTTCTTCCATGTTTAAGTTCATGCTCGTGTCTTGCTCACAGATAGGGCATGCATGATGGCCCTTAACACTGTATTCACTCAAATTCCCGTAGGCAGGAAAATCATTAATGGTACAAAATAGCATTGCACGCAACTTGAATGTCTCCTTACGATACCCATCAAACACGGCAACCCCCTCATCCCACAAGTTTGCCAAGTCTTCAAGCAAGGGACTAAGATAAACATCAATGTCATTTCCTGGTTGTTTTGTGCCTGATATCATCATAGACAACATCATGTATTTTCGCTTCATGCACAACCAAGGAGGCAGGTTGTATATGACTAGCAAAACAGGCCACGAACTATGTTGAGTACTTAAACTGCCGTACGGATTCATTCCATCACTGGCAAGTGCAAGCCTTAGATTTCTTGGCTCTTTGCTGAACTCCGGATACAAACGATCAATCTTTTTCCACTGAACTGAATCTGCCGGATGTCGGAGCATCCCATCAAAGTTTCTTCGCTCTGCATGCCATGTAAGGTCTTTTGCGTCATCTTCATTAGCAAACAGACGGTTAAACCTTGGAATGATCGGAAGATACCACAAGACCTTCGCGGGAGGGCCTTTCGTTGAACTCTCATCACTGCCACATTCGTCATCGTCCTTCACTCTGTAATCTGTCATTCAACCTGTTGAATCATTCATTTGCATGAGTTCTTGGATTATCAGGTGATATCTTTCCTTATTCTTTGAAGGTGTAAAACTGTTATTTGATATTTTGTAAAGATTAGTCTATTGTAAATGGGTTTCTTACATGTTTAGAGATAATGTTTCTCTAAGAACAACCGAGTAGTGTTCTTAGTGTGGGTGTTGGTCTCTAAGGGTTTAATAGTGTTTTAGACTTCTGAACTTTATCTAGGGTTGATAAAGAGAGACTTGTAATTGTAGTGGAACTCTACTCTAGTGTTGAGTGGAAGAACTGGATGTAGCTTCATAGTGTTTGAAGTGAACCAGTATAAAAATCTGTGGCAAATCTTTCTTCTCACCTATTCATCTCTTAAATGCTTTGTTTGTGAATCAATCTCATTGCACAGAAAGTTATACTCTGTTTTCTATTCTTCTTGGAAAAGGAATTTGATTGAATATTGAATCTTGGTTTTGAAACAATTTTTAAAAGTGATAAAGATCCTGTGGTAACTCTGATTTTAAATTATTAATTTATTAATATTCAACCAATTCACCCCCCTCTTGGTTGTGTTGAAGTATTCTATTCATTTTCAATTGGCAACAAGAGCTGGTTCTTGTAAGTTACTGAAGATCACTTTTTTCTTCAAAAAGGAAAATGAATACTTCTCAAATAACCTTTAAGGAGGGTGCCTCTTTAAACAGATCTCCAATGTTTGAAGGGAAACACTTCAGTTTTTGGAAAAATAGAATGAAGATCTTTATTCAATCAAATGACCCAGGAGCATGGAATGCAATAGAGAAGGGTCCCTTTATTCCAAAGAAAACTGTGGCTAATGAGTTGATTCCCAAAGAATGGGATGAGATGACTGAGGCTGAACAAAGAACTGCCCAATATGATTTTAAAGCTAAAAATTTGATCACCTCTGCACTTTCCTTTAATGAATTTTTCAGGACAGTGAGATACACAAGTGTAAAAGAAATGTGGGAAATGCTGGAAATTACTCATGAAGGAACTGAGGAAGTCAAAAGGTCAAAGAAGCATGCTTTGATCCATGAGTATGAAATGTTCAAAATGAACACCAATGAGAGCATTTCTCAGCTGCAGACCAGATTTACTCACATTGTAAATCACCTTTTGGGTCTTGGAAAAGTCTTTGATACTGAAGAATTAAACATCAAGATATTAAAGTGCTTGACAAGACCTTGGCAACCAAAAGTTACAGCAATCAAGGAGTCCAAAGATTTGTCAAAGATGTCAATGGTTGCATTGTTTGGTAAGCTTCTTGAATACGAATTAGAAATGTCTCAATTAACATCTTGTGAAGATGCAGAAAAGAAAACAAGAAGCATAGTGATGTGTTGCAAACACATCTTTGTTTTAGGCTAGTTTAGGTTATAATTTAATTAAATAAATTAGGAATATAGGTTAGAATTAGTTTAATTGTTACTTATGTTCAAATTAATCTCATTTCATTAACAAAGTTGTATTTCAGGACCAAAAGGAGGAGATTCAAGCCAAAAGAAGAAGAAAACCAAGTTGAAGGACTCGCGCGGATCGCGTCAGATCCTGCGCGAGTCGTGCCACATGCAAAATAACAAGCCTCAGTTTCGAACAAGCCGCGCGAGTCGCCCCATGGTCCACGCCTGTAGCGCCATATGCTCGAAGGCCAACCATTCAGTTCAAAAAGGCCACACTATTAGCGTGGATTCCCGCGTGAGTAGCACCATAAAGCCGCAAGTCCTTATTTAAAATTATCTGGTTTGAAAATTGGCGCAGGAAGAGGCTTTGTTACCCAAATTAAATCACTCTATAAAGGAAAGGATTCTGGACTGAAGATGGGGACTCTCTACACCAGATTTTAGCATTCTAAACCTTTGGATATCACTCCTACATAGAATCAAAGCTAGGGTTTGCTGCAGAAGCATGTTTCATTTGACAGCTTTGGTGTTTTTGATGTCTATGTCAGGCTAAACTCTATTGTGGTTAGGCCAAGAACCAATGTGAACTCCTCTGTAATTTATTGGTATTGAATGAGATTATTCTGATTGCTTTGCTTTATTATGTTCTTCATTGTTACAAGCTTTCTTAGAATTGATTGTTCTGTTAAGCTCTGAGAGTTAGGATTCGCAATAGGGATGTTGGGATTCTAGTTAAATCTTGTGTTCTGATTTAAATTCTGCAGATTTGACTATACTTGTGTGAACTCTGTTTTGCATGTGTGTTCTTGTGGCATAACAAGTCTTGGATTAATTTTGTGATAAAGATTATTGTTTGATTTTGTGATAAAGATCCAAAGGGCAATAAAACTCTGATTTGAAACTCTGATTTTCATCAAAGAAATTTTAATTTA
>PYAF01001967.1:8993-35504 GCA_007407185.1 Glycine tomentella
CAGGGTCAAACACATCAATTACTCATGGCCATGCATAATAATTACCCATCTCTGGGTTCAGATCAAATATCAAGCATTAACTACCCTTTCATAGGGTTCAGACAACATCTACCAATCATTCACAGTATTATACACATTCCTCTACTAGCATATACACATATCCTAACCATAATCCCAGTGGATATATGGTGGAATGCAGCAGAGGATACACAAGCAAGAACCAAGAGCTTACCTGCTCTAGACAGCTCACCGACTCTCCCGGCCTAGTGGTCAACACCACCAGAGCTCTCAAGCTCAAGTCCTACACAAGACAAGCACATATACATATTAAATACGGTTGTAGACCGTTCAAGCGAAAGGGAACTCTCATCCTTTCTATAAACATAAACTAATCACTGTACAAGTGATCATCTGATCCTCAACAGGATCCCTCTCAGCCTATACAAGGCTACAGAGCCTCCACCAAGACTCTGATCAAGCTATGGTCAAGCATATTCCTGCTTAAAACCAACTTCTCATAATCACCAGTTTCAACCGGTCAATCTCATCTATATCCTCTCATGAGCAACTTTATCAACTGCTCTAAGGTCCAGACTAGTCAACTAGTCAACCTTTTATCTCTGCTCAGACTGACTCAGAGCCAAAATCAAACTTCATCAGTAATGATGATTCAATGCTCTAACCTCCTCAGAACAGTCCTCTGAGCATAAGACTCTACAGAGTCCGAGCCTAATAACTGCTCTAACACCTCCAAAAACAATCCTCAAGATAACCCCAAAACCCCGAAATCCAATACACAGAACCAACGGTTAGAGCTCGAGTTTCTTACCTCTGTGATGTTCAGAAACACCAGGGAATCGCTTTCCCAAGTTTAGATCGCTCAATCAAAGCTTCCTTCGCCTTTAAACTCTAAGCTCTCAAGGGTTCTCTCAGAGAAATCAAATCTCACTGTTTCTCAGCTATTCTCAGGGATCAATCAGGGGTTTTCTCTCCTCTCGGGGTTCTAATCACTTTCTCAGTTGGGTCGTAGGTGTTTAGATGAAAGATGGAGAAGATACGAAGCTCTCAAACTCATCAATGGAGGTTTGGACGAAGGAGGAAGAAGAAAGGAAGAAAAATATCAAGATTTTCGAGTTTTTGGACCTTTTATAGGCCTCTGCCGTGACTCCCACGCCTCCAGCGTGGGCTCCCACGCCCCAAGCGTGGCGTTCCAGACAAAATTCCACTTCTTGGCAACTTCCCACGCCTCCAGCGTGGCTTCCCACGCCCCAAGCGTGGCTTTCCAGATAAAATTCAATTTCTGGGCCACTTCCCACGCCTCAGGCGTGGCTCACAGCAAAACCCAAAAATAAGCTTTAAACATGCCTTTTAAGCTTCCTTTCTTAGGAACTCTAATCCATAAGCTTAGATACTAATCTCAAGGCTTAAACCAGGCTTAACCTGTGTTAATCATATGCTTAAAATTCAAGATATTACATGGGGCTTATGTGCAGGAACAGAGACAGGAGTGTCTGAGAAATCCCAAGGCAAGAGGCCTGAGCTGGGATAGTGTGAAGACAACCCTAGGTCTAGATGACTAGAGCTTGTTAGCTCCCATTTTGATTATTTTGGTTGTATTTTGATACCCTGAGGGGTCATTTGTATAGTCTTGAGAAAATTGGCCTGTATAAAGTAAGTATGTTATGTTGGATTTATGCTTCCTTTACTATTCTTTTCCATGCTTGTTGCATTACTCTGATATTGTATAATGTTAATACGCCGGGTGCACACGGGATGTTACATTTTATGGTATCAGAGCAGTGTTTAAGGAAGTAATATATGGTGAATTACATGTTTTTCCATATGTGTTGGGTGTAAACCGTGATTACTGCATGTGTGATGTTAAGTGTGAGTCTGATCAACTCATCCTATTATATTATATGTGTAGTATCATGGTGAGAACCCGAAATACCAGCGAGAGGGCGGGTACAGAGGAACAACCCGACCCTATTGTAGTTGCTTTGGCAGTTGTGCAGCAGGAGCTTGCTACTAGTAGACAGGTCAATGAGGCCTTGTTAAAGACGAATGAAGAGCTCATAGCTGAGTTGAGAGCTCAACGGAGGGGAGACAGAGCATCCCCTAGATAGTCTACTCATGAAGGCGAGGGCAGTCGCCACCAGGGTAGAGGTAGCCATCACTCTGATGGGCCTCAGTACCAGAGAGGGGACAGGTTGTCCCAGGCTGATACAGAGGAGGACACCGCAGCTAGGGGAAAGATGTTGATCGCCTTTCGGAAGCATGATCCTCCCTCCTTCCACGAGGAGTATGACCCCATAGCTGCTGCTAAGTGGTTACAGGCATTAGAGAAGATTTTTACTGTGATGGAGTGCTCAGACCATCAGAAGCTTCTCTATGCCACATATCTACTTCAGGGAGACGCACATAAGTGGTGGGTCACCACTTCAGAGCTACTGAGGGGCCAGGGTGAGGTTATTACCTGGCAGGTGTTCGAGGCATAGTTTCTAGATCGATACTTCCCCAGAGACGCCAGGGAGCAGAAGTAGGCTGAGTTTGAGAGCCTGGTACAGGGGAAGATGTCTGTTGATGAGTCCTTGGCCAAATTCAATGAGTTGGCTAAGTATGCACATTTCAGGAGGGCTTTGCTTGAAGCAGAGGTTTTGGCTGCTAAGTTCCAGAGGGGACTTAGAGAGAACATTGAAGAGAAGATAGTAGGGAGCGAATCCAGAGATCTGGGTAGCCTGGTGAGACAATGTCGCCAGGTAGAGGATATGATCAGGAGGCGCAGTGGGAGCCATTCCACCCAGACTGAGAAACAGGAGACCAGGAGACCCAGTGGGGCAGGCCCTATTGGAAAGGGAAATGGTAGAGACTTGGGAGTTTCTTCCACGGCAGGCAGATTTAAGAAGGGCCCTGATCCAAGAAGAGTACCCCCGAGATCTGCTACACTTCCCAAGTGCTCTAATTGTGGGAAGAATCATCTGGGAGTGTGCCGCGACGGACACTCAAAATTTAACCTATTTATCTTGTATCCAACTACCATCACAGGTGTTTCTCATGTGATAATTTTTCTCATCATATTATCACATGGTCTTAAACTATAGCTCATGATATCATTAGATATTCATGCAATTTTCTTCATTTCTACTATAAGTTTTATTTACTTGCATTTACTATATTGGGTAGTAACATTGAGAGACTTATCTTCTGGCTTACCTAATCATAAATTTTCGGCTAGTCTAGGTACTCCTACTTTTCTTGTGATTGTTATCTGTTACTAAGGGTAATATGATAATTTGTCATTCCAAGGGTATTTCTGTAATTTACTCAAATCTCTACAAAATATCTAAGGAAAAATATCTAAGGGTATTGGTAGTTTGTCACTCACTACAGAGATATTATTGTAATTTCCACTTCATAATATCTAATAAAAATATCCAAGGGTATTTTGATAATTTGTCACTTACTCTAGGAGCATTTTTGTAATTTCTATTTCAAGGGTAATTTGGTAATTCTCATATCAAGGGAAAGGGTAATATGGTCATTCTTCTTTAAGCATTCTTATAATTCATCTTTTTATCTCTAACTAACGTAATTAAAACAGGTCGTTCGATGGCTCTATATGAATTAGCAGTTTTTTATCCCTTGTTCTTTTTAGGATGTTACAGGAAGCATACAACATTAGCCTTGTCCTTAGAGTTCTCCTTTCTTTTACCCTTGCCTTTGTCCTTCTTCTTTTTGGGCTTGCCCTTGGGCTTGTTCTTGCCTGTCTCTACAAACTTGCCTTTACCCTTAGCCTTATTAGGCCTGCCAATCAGAAGGGCTTGGGTCCTGTTCTTTTTAACAGCACCCTTAGCAGTGGTCAAGAGATTCAACAACTCTTGGAGTGTTGTCTCCACCTTATTCATATGGTAGTTGACCACAAAATCGTTAAATGAAGGTGGCAAGGACTGCAGGACTAAGTCAACACTTAGCTCATGGTCCATGATAAAAACTAGAGAACCAAGTTTCTCTATAAGCCCAATCATCTTGAGGATGTGCGGTCCAACCATAGTGCCCTCAACCATCTTGCAGCCAAACAGTTCCTTGGAGGTTTCAAAATGCTCAGCCCTCTCTTGCTTATCATAAAGCTCTTGCAAATGCAAGATAATGGAGGGAGCATCCATATGCTCATGCTGACGTTGAAGCTCCGCTGACATAGATGTAAGTAATATGCATATTGTATGCTCATTATCCGCTAGGTGTTGTCTATGGGCTTCCCGGTCATACTCGGCATACCCATCTTGCCCTTAAGCAGGGGCAACAGGAATAGGAGAATCCAAAACATACGCTATCTTTTTCAAAACGTAAAACTATTTTTACATTCTGATACCAATCCGTGAAGTTTGGACCAGTTAACTTGTTAGCATCAAGAATTGAGCATAAATTAAAATTTTCGGCCATAACTCAATTGTTGAAAATAAAAATAAACATACATAAGTATTTCACGATATTTAATAACCAAATACGGAGACATTTAAACGTATATGGCCCTCCCACTATTTTCTCTAAAATCAATGACCCTCGGTGATTGATTTAGAGTTATCCTTCATAAGGATATTCGTAGTGAGCTAAGAGAATGGCTAGGTTCATTAGTCTCCGGCTGTGCCTGCAAAACTAACTTATCTAGTGGGCTTATCTTATCAACAACATCTCTATATCTTCTCTTAGATCATTAGGTTGACAACTCTTTGTCACTTAGTGTCACATCACTATGTAACAACCTGGCCACATTGCCCTAGTGCATAGACCCGGTTGAGCCTGCAGCCTATACACCTATTTTAGCACAAACCATCATCCTAAGTGTCGTACACTTCAAATAACACAGTCACCCAACAAAATGATAGGTCTTAGCTGAGCTAGAGAGTACTACTATGTAGAAGGGATTTGAGTGCCATTCATGATGGGAGGCAATCAAAACATGCTAGATAATTTTATTTGAGGGTTCATTTTCGGTCTTATCTTTAATTTTTATTTTATCTTGTATGCAAAATCACACATACAAACTAACTATCACATAGTTCATTTTAAACGGCTTGTCTTATCATGCATACTAGTCATAGAGTGACCGCGTCTAATAATCTTGCATACTAGTCACGATTTTAAAATTTTAAATTTTAAATTTCTAATTCAAAATTTGAAATTCAAACTTTGAAATTTGAAATTTTAAAATCAAAATATAAATCATGCATTTTCGAAATTCAAACACACGGTGAATGATCATGTTGCCTTCCAATTTTCCATCCAAAGCATCTTCAAGCCTCGGATCAAAAACTTCATCGAACTCACTCAGGACCATCAACATGGTCGAGCCTCCTCCTTGGTCTCTCCACGATCCAACAAGCTTGAACTTTATCAATTCAAATTTTACATCCAAAATAATTAAAATAAAAGACATAAAATTTAAATTGGGACAAATACAATCCCTTTTAACCAAAAATAAATCGGGACAAATACAATCCCATTTAACCAAAATTAAATCTAAAATTTAAAATTGAAATTTAAACATACATGCAAAGCACCATGACAATCCATATGTTCATGTACCTACAAGGAAGGTTAGGAAACAAACAAACAATTTGCAAATTCTAAGCCACCATCGAATTCTTCTTCATCAAAATATCAACATTTAATAATCAACCCAAAAACATGATTAAGATTCAAAATTTAAAATGTGATGGGGCTGCCTTAGATATATCTAGGCGGTGGCCATGGTAGGTGTTCTTAACCACCATGGCTATGGCACTTCTAGTCCAAATAGACTTGATAAAAAAATCCATAGACCCAAGACTCCTCTTAGCCGCCACTTTTGTCTCCACAATGTGGTGTCTCACTTTGAACATAAACACAAGAAAATAATCCTTTCATAAAGAATAAAAGGAAATTTAAAAAATCTTGTTCAAGAAAAGGATGAAGATTTCAAAACGGTTTTTGAAAATTCGATTGCTAATAAACGCAGCACCTTGGTCCAACCACAGTGTGTTCACATAAGGGTAAAAACAAAAAAAAAATGATGCGGAAACATAGACCATTTATGCACCTCATGTATGTGTGCTTAGGAATTACTCATTGAAACACGTTGGAGTTTTAGAAATACCTTTATCACTTGAAGGCTCAAAGAAGATGACGCCCTCTAATGGTGATCCACACGGTTATCTCCTTCTTGCAAGTGAGAACTTCTTCTCCTTGATTTCTCCTTCTCCTTGATGGCTTGCCAGGCGCATGCAAGGTGTGAGGCTTTCAAGTATTTGGTTTATTTTCTCATGACTATAATGGTGTCTTGGGATCAGATGAAGGTGTAGCAAAAGAGGAAAGAAGATGATGGAGAGGAAAAGCTAGAACTTGGTTTAGAATCAAGAGAGGCGGGCGCAAAAATTTCTACTCTTAAATCCTCCCCACATAAGCGTCTATTTAAGGTGAGATGAGGTTGTTGCATTGCATGATCCTCTCACTCCAAATCAGCCCAAGTTGTTGGGAAAATTTTTGAAAAAGAATCTACCAAGATTCTCTCCAAAAACCGCCACCCTTTCTCCCTCTCCTCCCTCCAAAGTTTGTTGCAACAATAACTCATTTGAATTCAAAATTCAAATGACAATATTGTTGAGAGAATCTTCATCCAATCTTTATTGGATAATTCATTTAGATAATTTAAATTATCCTCAGCAACCTAACCTCATAAAATTTCAAATTCAATTTCAAATTCAAATTCAATTTCAAATTCAAATTTGAAATTTGAAATTTAAACTTAAATATAAATTCAATCTTATCCCAGTTTGTGATTTGAATTTGAATTCGAATTCAAAATTCAACATTCAATATTTCAAATTTCAAATTTCCAATTTCCAATTTCAAATTCAAATTTCGAATTTGCCCAAAACTTATTTTGGTCAAGTCAACTCTTTGACTTACTAGGATTCATGGCTCAAGGCCCATCGGGCCTTTCAATACATTTGGGCCCATTAGTGGAGAAACCAATTTCACCACTAATGCCCCAAATAGGGCACATGATTCAAGTGGGGTTGAAGTCCAACTCTAACCTAATTTAACTCATAGTCTTGATAAAGCCCAATAACTAATTATTGACCCAAACTTGCTATAACTTGCAACAAAGAATAACCTTTGTGTGTGACCCATTCGGCCCAATTAGTCACTGACATAAATAAACTTGAACCAATTAAATTGATGACTACCAAGACATGAATTCTTGGTTTGGATCATTTCCGGATTGAAAGCTTCAAGACTCTATGAATTATGGTTTAAAACTCAATTCAAGAAAATGCTTAATTTCTATTAATCAAAGTTAACCAAAAATAGCAAAGTTGAGTATTTATATGGCTAGGCCTCTAATAAAACACCTAAAAACATAAGTTTAGGCCTCTAATATCAAAGCCCATTACAAAAATAACAAAAATATATAGAAGCACTACGATTTTAGCCGAAAGTAATAGATTAATACAACCCGTAATCGATTAAAACAGAGTGTTCCAGCTCTGTATAATCGATTACAGAAACATTGTAATCGATTAAAACAGACAGCACTTGCTTGTGTAATCGATTACAGAAATGTTGTAATCGATTACAACAGACAACACTTGCTTGTGTAATCGATTACAGAAATGTTGTAATCGATTAAAACAGACAACACTTGCTTATTACAATAGACAAAACTTTTGATGTAGTCTTTAAGGTGTATGACCTTTGGAGTGTCAACCTTGTTACTATGTTTTATTTACAAAGCGTTATTTATCCATATTTGAAATTAAAGTGACGAGATATGTAACATCTTTTACCAAAATATTTATAAAATTAAAAAATTAACTTATTTTCAATCCATAACAATTATATTTAATGATTAATTAGTTATGGGATAAACGGTGTCACAACTTCAGCTAGTCGAACCACTCGACTAGCATAGGATATTCACGCGACAACAATTACACTGATGAGCAAATCCATATGAATGTGTACAATTATAAAAGAAATGCAAAAAGACCCGGAAATAACGATAAATGAAATAATTCATAAATTATTGACATTTGGTGTTGTGCTTATTTCAAAATTTCATCCAAACAATGAATATCACAGACAGAAAAACTTAAAAAAAAAAAAAAGATAATTTGATTTAGTATTAAGGAGATAATACAAGATTTCGAGAGTACTCATTTTGCATCTTTTGTGTGGCTCTTTCTTGAGATGCTTATTCTCTTTTCAAATGCAACAAATAAACAAGTTGACATCCTCCTCTCACCATGTTTACTAACCCAAGAATCTTTCCCAAATAATACAATCTTCTTCTTGTTATTTTCTTATTGATCTTGTTGTCAACAAATTAATGCTTCATATTCACAGACTGAGAATAAGCCTAAGTTATCAATGGAAAAAAAGAAATCAACATGCAATTTCACTTAGTATTTTTTTTTTTTATCCGGGTGCATTTGGACCCTTAGATCAGCTTCAAGCTTCAAAGTCATCAGAATGGAACATAGGGGGCACAAAGCCGTTGAGCTCGCTGAACATGATATCATCCCTTTCTCCATATCTATGGGAATCTTCACACTCAAAATATGTTTGGATGTCATCGGGAAATGTGCATGGCGGCAACTCAGACTCCGACGGCTGTGTTGACAAATCTGTGGCAGAAGTCATTTCCATCATTTCCTTAAACTTGGATGACTGAAGCAAAAGTCCTAGGGCAGACGTGGCAACAGCTGGCCGAGGCTGACTCATTGCCGCTTCTTCATTATTGAATGACTCTTGTCTGTTGAAAAAATTGAATCCTTGTTGTTGATTAGAGTCTGGGGTAAAGTTGGTCTCACAATTAGGGTTAGAGTCAATAAGATTAGAGTTGACTATGTTATTGTTGTTATTGGGCTTAAGCCACTTGATATAGCGGCTGAGGTCGAAATTGGTCACAGCGTTGAGTCCCCGATATTCAATAGCTGCCATGTCATATGCTGTGGCAGCTTCTTCTTGGGTTGCTGTAAAAATTGGAAGGACGATCCATTCAAATTAACGCATGTCATTATCATTGTATACGTAATTAAAGGTTAAGTCAACAAATCAGTTAGTGTTTAGTTTACACCTTTTATGCTATTGATTGCAATTGAAACGTAATTGGTCACAAATAATTAATTGTGCCATGGCATTTATATTGAGGAATGATATTTGTATAATAATTTTTTACAAAATCACAAGAATATAAACAAGTTATATATAAAAGATAAGGATAAAAAGAGAAAATATGAGATTCGAAAAAACAATATTTAAAAGATCAGTAATGTTTTTTATGATCGACCAAAAGATCATTAATGTCACTGATATTTTTAACAAAATTAACAAACTAATATTTACTAATAAAAAAGAAAGAAAACACTAGTTACTAGTATTTTATTGGTTAGCACAATATAATTAAATAAAATAATTAAAAGTTAAAAAGATAAATTTGACGGAAAATCATAGAGTGACCGCTGATTTAAGTATTCTTACTAGTATTTAACAATTTCAATAGAAGTTAGAAGAATTCTACTAAACTACATTTGAGAAAAAATATTATCCTAAAATAAGTGTTATTTTAATTTTTTCTACTAATATTAATTATTTTTTTATTAATTCTATTAATAAATATCATTTTAATTTTTAATATAATACTAATACTAAAATTAATTTTGTAAAATTATTGTTTTTTATTTATTTATTATTTTTTATTTGTGTAAAATAATTTAGCACGACATTTTTTAAAATGAAGAGAATGATGTTTTCGCAAATGATAAGCAAAGAACTAAAAAGAAGAAAAAAAATATTAAAGTGCGTCAAATTATATCATGACTTCTTTTTGTGTTATTATATCTTTTTACAATAAAAATTTTCTTTTTTTTTATGATGGAAGAATTCTTATTGAAGTTTAAGAACAATTTTAGTAAGATATTTTGGAAAAAGATTTTCAACTAAAAATCTCTCTTTTTCCATATCCATCACTAATTTAAGATCTATCACTAAAGCTGTTCTTACCATAAGTTCCGAGGTAAAGATATTTGTTGCCGAAAACCCTGCCAATCCGAGCCTCCCATCTTCCGTTATGATGGTGTCTAAACATTAAACCAGAGTCATGAAATTTCAATTACAATGGTCTCTGCTTATGTTGGTCTCATTTTCACTCCGTATAATAAATGAATAATGATAATAAATTTACCTTGCAACACCTCTGTATTTAGAAACTCCACGAGAAAAACCGCTGCTTTTCCTGCAAATTTTTATTTTTATCGTTTGCTATACATAAAGAACGCCAGATTACATGGTAACTTTGCCGTAATTAATCTTGAAAGCTGAAAGATAGTACTCTAAAGAAGCAAGAAGAGCTTTACCTCCTTAGTGATCCAATATACTCTTCCCTAGATTGACCCTCCATTTCTTTCAGTTCATTCTGATAGGTCGATAACTACAATTGAAAGACAAAAGTGGTTTGTTTTATTTTTTTCTTGTTCTAAATTAGTATTTCCTACGACCCTTTTTACAATACCGTTTCAGAAAATTGTTTGTCCGCCTGTATAAGACATTTTTCTAATGTTGCATTAATTATTTTCTTTAATTAATTAAAAATATTTTAGTTAAGAAAATAATAAATACTTAAATTTAATGAGATAAATGCTTCCTCTCTATTGGGATGGAGAAGATGGGTAGCAATTAGGTGAGAATACGGGTGTACGGGTTGGCTTAGGTTGGATTTGAAGAATCTTGTGACTCAATCCAATCAAATTTAAATAGGTTAATTTGGATAAGTTAAAAAAAAATAATTAAAACTCAACCCAAATTAACCTGTTTGTATGGGTTTGAGTTGGTCAATGGATCAAAGCATTAAACTTGTTGTTATTTTTTATTTTTTAAAGTTCAATATTTTTTATAAAGCTAAATTTTTTATTAAATAAAATACCATATACATTATTTATAATTGTTACATATAATCAAATAGTAGAAGAGAAAAGATCAGCAGACGAATCACATTAACATCATCACATAGACTAACATATTATGTTAAACATGGTTTAAAAATTAATATATAATAAACAAGTCCAAGCATCATACAAGTGAAACCTAAAATTTTTTCCAAAAACTAAAACTATTATAGCATAGTTTGAAAATTGAGAAAAGAAGAGACACTTTCACTCTTAGTTTCTAAATCTAACGATAATAGTAATTGATATTTTAAATTGAAATATATTATGTATAATAATAATAATAATAATAAATTAACATCTCAATGATGGATTCAATATGAAAACATGTAACTTAATCCAAATTTTAATGGGTTGGGTCGAATTTAATACAAACACACAAAACATTAAACTCAAAAAGTTTGGATAAATTAATTTAGATCAATTCGAGTTCACGAATAATATGTACATCTAAATATCCTAAGTGAGAAACAATTAATTGAAAAGAAAATATGATTAATATAAAAAATTTAAGGATAATTTTAAAAATATATTACAAATGATTGACATATTTAATGATATTAACTAAATTAATCAATTTTTGTGAAAGGTGTAAATTAATTGGAATCTTATAAAAAGGGAAGGGAGGGAGTATATTTAACTAATAAATCACTAGAGTGTTTTCTTACCGGAAAATTAAGAATGGTATCTTGACCCCAGTATTTCAATGCTGCTAGATCGTAAGCATGTGCTGCCGCCTCTTCATCGTCATAAGCTCCTTCAAGAGCAGAGCATCCTTAATTAGTTACTCGGATTATTTATTACATTTTTCTTTTTATAACAGCAAATCATGTAATATCTACGTACCGAGGTAGACTGATGTATGGTATGTGAAGAACCATTGCCACAACACAAGGAAAGGAAACTATTAGTGAATTCACCAAACTATCTACATAAAATTGAGTATACTGGCTATCTAATTATAAAAAAAAAAAAAAAAAAAAAAAAAAAAAAAAAAAAAAAAAAAAAAAAAAAAAAAAAAAAAAAAAAAAAAAAAAAAAAAAAAAAAAAAAAAAAAAAAGAAAAAAACCCAACAACAACAACGAAGATGGCTAGGCTAGTAAAGGGCATGAAATTACCTTGTCGTCCTTTCTTGTTCTGTGACTCATTCCAGCAATTCTTATCCCACAAGTGAGCTTCGTATCGGCCAGTCCATCGGTGCCTGATCTTGGTTCAGTGAGCACCCATTTTATTATTTTACATGAAATCATAAGAGATCAAGTGAACAAATGTAACCGGAAATGGCAACAAAATCAAATAATTAAGACGTGAAAGATTTACTTATTCGAAGGATTTATTATTTTTTTAGTCTTTAAATTTTTAAGATTTTTATTTTTTAATCTTGAATTTTTTTTTTTACTGATTTTAGTTGCTGAACACTTTTCTAGTTTACGGATTAAAATTAAAGACAATTTTTTTTGCTAAGAACTGAACATAAGGACGAAAAAAGTTAAGAGGCATTGACTAATAAAAAAAATAGGGACTAAAAACAAAATCCTAAAAGGTATAGGAATTAAAAATATTACAATTCCAAATAAAAATTAACAAAGAAGACCTAACCTAGTGACTCCTCTGTATATTGAGCTGCGTTGAGGTGGGGAATCTCTAGGGACACTTCTTCTTGTTCGTTTCACCTTGGTGGTGACAGTGTTAGTTTTGCTAATATTATTGTTAGTGTTTGCATTGATTTTGTGTGTTTGCTGCTTCGCCATGGAAAGAAATAAGATAGGAAAGCAGAGATACTAATTTTAAAGAGATATATGACTTAGTCCTCCAATGAAGAGGGTTTTAAAGGGAGGGAATAGGGAACGAGTTGTGCTGGCAATTACACGGGATAGCCGGCTATGGATCGTTGTTTCTGGCCGTCTCCCAAACCGGCTCTATGCTAATTAAATTCTTTCTTCCTTGTCTTTACTTGAATTATCGTGTGGTGTGGCTATCAACCGGTTTGATGTAACTGCTATGCTCTCTTTATTATTTATATTCAATAAGTTTTTCCTTTGTTTTGTTCCTACATAAATAATTATTCTTAGTTTACATTGTTTTCAGTTTTTCTATTTTTTAAGATAAGTTTATTACGAAATTATTTTAAAATAATTTTATAAAATTTGAGAGATAACACGAGGAAGCAAAGGGAGTCAAGGAAGAGGAGATTGTGATGACGGCTTGGTTAGGATTAGTTTGTTTTGATTCCAAGGGGTCCTTTAGGTCATTTAAAAGAGTTATTAGGAGCATATAATTTCATTTTCTCTTTTATCTCTACTAGTTTTTGACATATACAGGATAAACAGGTTATTTATATAGTTTTAGGGTGATTTTGTATAAAATAATATAGTTCTATAACTAAAAAGTTATTGAAATTTTTAATTTAATTATTTATTTTGACATATAATAAGAATATATTAAAAAATAATAATTTAATTTAATAAAAGTAAGATAACATGTGTGTTATTGTTAATAAAATAATTATCGTTATTACAAAATTTTGTAAAAGTATGTAAATTGTTATAAAAGATATGTAATTCTTCGTTTACTCTTCACATGCATGTCCCAAATACCTTACCAAAGAAAATAAAGATAAAAATAATTCATTATTGTATAATAAATATATATGTAAAATGTAATGAATAACAATATAAAATATAATGTATAATTATTATATATTTTATATACAAAAATGTTTGATGAACTATATTTTGAATTATAATAAAATTAAAACTTTCATTACAATATGTTTCTATTAAAAAATATGTTTAAGTTTCAATATTATATATGTTACATCTTCTGGCAATTTGAAACCACAAAAAGTTACACAAATTAAGAAATAAAAAAAATTACATGGTAATAAATAATGCTGAAATATTATATTAGATTAGATAAGAAATACAAGATAGAGAATAATATGTAGTAACAATACCTGATTTAGATTTTGAAAGACTTTTTTATAAATAACATTTGAAGTGATATTTAAACTATCTTCATCTTCATTACATATAAGAATCTTCAATGTTTCACGTGTTATAACCTTTGATGTTTCCACATACAATTGTTCATGTGAAAAAAAAAGAAAACCATTAATGGATGACAAATTCCAACAAAAAATGCGAGGTTGTCATTAATTTTTGTTTATTGTCATTGCAAAGGAAATAACTATTAAAAATTGTTTATCCTGAAACTAAAATGGAATTTTAAGATTAGATGAAATCAATATTAATCTTGGGATGGAAATCTTTTCTTCAATGTTGGTGCCATAAATGACTTTTACTTCCAAAACATGACTAAATTAATAAATGATTTTAGAATATTTATATGTTGAAGTAGAAAATTGCATAATTATAGTTATTATAAATAAATTAATTGTTCTTATAAAAAAATGAAAAATCTATTTTTTTACACAATAACATATTTTTGTCATTATTTGATGTTTTTATTTAATAAAATAATTATGAAAAAGATCAATATATATAAAAAAAGATCATTCACATATATAATATATAGTAATAATGTAAATAAGAAAATTATTCTTATAAGAATTTAGAAATTGAATTATATGTGATATTAAAGTCATTATCCCATTAGAAAACGTGTAATATAATTTTATAGTTACTTCTTCCGTGTTTTATATTTATTAATTTAAATAAATATAATTTTTTTGTTACTAAAATCTTTATATATATATATATATATATAATTAAATACAGCACAAACAATGAAATTAAGTAGAGCTAAAAATATTATTCATTCGAGAAGTCATGCACTCAAAATTAAAACAAGACCTAAGTGAAAGTTAGAAGGCACGTTCCATAACGTTCATGGAATATGTTCATAAGGGTGAAAAACAAACAATTTCTATTTTGTTCTTTGTTGTGGAACTCGTAACTCTTTACTGTCCTCATGAAACTTGTTTAGAATCTACTCATTAAAACACTAGGATTTTAGAAATACTTTTTTGATCGCTTGAAAGACTTCAAAAGGATGATGCTCTCCAATGGTGATCCACACGATTGTATCGTAAATGTTTGAGAGAACTCCTTTTCTTTCTTGATCCTCCTTCACTTGGTTGCTTGCTAGGCAATGGCAAGGTGGAGGCTTCAAGTGTTTGGTTTATTTTTCAAGACAAAAGATGATGTCTTGAGGTTAGATAAGGTTGCAACAATAGAGGAGAGAAGATGATGAAGAGGAAAGAAAACAAGAACTTTGGTTCTTGAAAAAGCATTGGCACATAACATAAGAGTGGAGTGCTATTTATCCTAGGAGCTTATTATCTTGTAATCTTATTAGGATTGGATCCTAACTTAATCACTCAAAATCAGCCCAAGGATCTTTAAATTCGAAATTCAACCTTTCATCGTCATATCCTTTAGTTGTTGCTTTATCTATTTTATTTAAATTAGTAATTCAAATAAAAAATTATTGGAAGAAACATTATTCAATCTTTATTGGATATAGTTTTGAATAATTCACAATTATCCTTACAACCTAACCTCTTGAATTCAAAATTCAAATTTAAATTTCAAACTTAAAATTTAAATTCAAATTCAATCTTTGTCCTAGTTCATAATTTAAATTTAAATTCGAATTCAAAATTCAAATTCAAATTTCAAAATTCAAATTCAAATTTCGAATTTGCCCAAAACTCATTTTGGTCAAGAAAACTTCTTGACATACTAGGACTCATGGCCTAAGACCCTATTGGGCCTTTTAACACATTTGGACTTATTAGTGTAGAAACTAATTTCTCACTAATAGTCCAAGACATTTACTTTCTACACTATATAAATTTCTAATACACTATATGTGAATAGTGTGCAGACGAAAATACCCTTCATGATTTGAAGGTTACAGGTTTCGTAACCTTCAGACAAATTGGATAATCCTTAATAATCTTACGGATTCGCCAATCCGTATGAGTTTTTTTTAGGGATTGGGCAATTCGTACGTTTTTTACGGATTGCCTAATCCGTATGTTTTTTTTTTCAGATTTAAGTTTTTTTTTATGGATTGGGAAATGGGTACATGTTTTTTTTTTGTAAGTTAAAATATATTTGATGAAATTATTTAAAATAATGGCGTATGCAATTCTTGAACCTGTGACCTTCACGTTATTAACGCGATGCTCCAACCAACTGAGGTAATAGATCAATTATGTTGAAAACTAATTAATGTTGATACATATAACACCAACTTTTTTAATGTATATTTAATACACATATAATTTTACATAATAAATTTTGTAACAATTAATTTTGATCTAAAAAATAAACTACAAATTATTAGAAATTTATAAGAACCTTATGGATTCGCCAACCCGTAAAAAAAACACATACGGATTAGCGAATCTGTAAGAACCTTATGGATTCGTCAATCCGTATGAAGGTTACGAAATTCGTAACATTTAAATTGCGAAGGGTATTTTCGTCTGCACACTGTTCATATATTGTGTATTAGAAATTTATATAGTGTAGAAAGTAAAGGCCATAGTCCAAATGGGGCGCATGCTTTAATTGGGCTTGGAGTCCAACTTGAACCCAATTACACCTTTAGTCTTGAAAAAGTTCAATAACTATTATTGGTCCAAACTTGCTAGTTATAAGCAATCAAGAGCAACCTTTTGTGTGTGACCTATTAGGTTCAATTAGTCACTAACATAAATGAACTCGAACCAATTAAACTTCTTTAATGGACCCAATTCATTTAATGACCACATAAGACACTAGCAATGCTCTGCGATCCCAAAACTAATTGAGTTGATCAAGTGATTTACCTTTCTGATTTGGATATCGTGTTGGCACCATCCCTCATATTGTCATTAACATTTAGTCGAGAGAAAGGATAAAGTATATCTCTCTTAGTTAACTAAATATAATTTTTCACAGAACTAATATATCTTCTTCTATTTACTCTAAGACGGATCATGACTCCTCATGATCTCTTACTATGCATAGATTCCCAAGTCAACTAGAAGTCATTCAAGTCCTACCGGTCTTGTGAACGACTACTCCCTTATAGGGACTATGGTCCTTTCGGCATGTTCTTCTTCACTCATGTATTCAAGTAATACCCAAGAGTACATTGTTCTCCCCATTTTTAGGCGGATAGAGTTGTACAATCAAAGTATAACCCTAGGACATAATGTTTGATGACATCCTCAAGTCTAAGATGATCCGCACTACCAAATGATGAGAGACTTTACAAATCCAATGATACTTTAAAGAATCCTTGTGGAATCTCTCGACGGGTTAGTTCAATGTTATTTGTTCTCCAACAGATCCACCCACGACATCAGCTAAGACATCACCATGCCTACATTCCATGAGGTCCCTACCTTGTATCTCTATACAAGTAGAAGATGTCATACTGGTCCTTTTTGAGATCACCAATGCCCTTTCTTGGTGATTCAAGACTAAGAACTCATTTCAGGTAGTAGACATTTAGTGTCCTCGAGTCCTCGAGTCCTCACGATCATGATCCCTATCATTGATCCTCGAGAGAACACTTATTCTATTCCTAAGGCCTTTATCTTTAAACTCATATTACTATAAAATATAGGCGCGACATAAATATGATAAAGATAAAGTTTGCTCAAATTTATTAACCATGAAATACTAAATAGCAAGAGGGGTTCATTTGATGAAACATATTGTCTCTAGGACACCTAGATACTAACACTAAGTATTTTTTTTCCAAATCTCCAAAAGACAAGGGATGCCAAAAATGAAAAAGTTGATGATAATAAGTAAACATTATTGTCAAATTCAAAATATTTCAATTCATTGGTTCCTTTTTAATATTCAAGTCATTTTCTAATCTTTTCAAACATGTTTTGCTTGGAGGAGTCTTAATCTCATTCAAATCATCCTATATGAAAAACATGTACAAATACTTAATTAGGTGGTTTTGTATAAAAAAGTAATGTGTAATATACATATTAAAAAATTTAAAATTATTCAATATACAACAATAATAGTAGCCAAGGTATTTTAATATTTACTACCATTTTATTTCTTTATTTGTTTAACATTCAACATTAATTTGTGATTTCAAATTGACATGAACATTCAATATAACATTGAAACTTAAACATCATTGCTATAAGAAAAATACTTCAAAATATATATTAAATAATTTAAAAATTAATCAATATACGAAAACAATATATTCTTGGTATGTTCACTTGCATCACTAAGTTTTGGAAAATCTTATTGATTCTTTTCGGTCTTGCATTAGTCATTGGGTCTTTTGCCCATTGCAAAAGATACTTGAAGTAATTGAACCTTTGCTGGATCATATTAAGAAGTAGAGGCTCTTTGTGCTTTTTGTCTAGCACGTTTCTCTCTTTGTTTTTTTTTTCTTTCACAAGGTGTCGTTGTACCAATATGTCTTCTCAATCTCAAGATCAAGAGGAACAAAGGTGTCTTCCAAAACTCTACCTCACATACATGAACAAAAGCACACTAGAAGCAAAGGTTAGCACATGGAGAAAAGAATAAATAGCATAATTTTATAAAAGAAACAAGTAATGAAAATATAAGCCTAAGTTAACAAAAAGTGCACAATTACCAATATTGAGACGCAAGTCCCTGACAATAGGGCCGAAAACTTGTTCAATATTTTGGCAAGCATACCAATTGCATAGGTATCAAAGTATCCTGAGAATATAATTTCCCAAAGAAGTTGTGAAATATCGGACCAATTGATACACAATTTGTTAACTAAAAACAAAGAATCATTAAAATTCATACAAGGAACTTCCTTTTGTAAATTTATCAAACACTCAGCATGCAAATAAACAAAAACTTAACAATGGATAGAGAGAGTGATTTATGTCTAAACTCATTAGACATTGATTTCCCAAATCTACCTTGCAATCACTCTTCATTAATCTTTCAAGAACTTAAGCTATCCTTACTTCACGTGCAGCCATGGCTGGAAGGAAGCTATAATGTGCAGCAATGGAAGATTGAAGACACCATGGAGAAGCTATCCAATAAGTCTAGGAAGAATCACCACAATAGCATTAAGAAGCCATTGATAAGACCCAAGGAGTTCTTGTAAAATATGGGAACACTTCACACTTAACCAAGAGGGGGGGTGAATTGGTTAGGCTTGGTAATTTAAAAATTTTCTTGAACAAAATCAGAGTTTTTCCCTTTGGATCTTTATCACTTTTGAAACCAAGAACCTTTATTCAATCTAATGTTCTCAACCCAAGATATGCAATAACTCAAGAACTTTGTTGATAACAAAAACTCACAATCAAGAATAACAGAATATAACCAATATAAAGAAAATAGACAACACACAAAGATTTATACTGGTTCACTTCAAACACTATGAAGATACATCCAGTTTTCTTCCACTCAACACTTGAATGGAATTCCACTATTGCAAATTTCAGTTTTTACAAGTTAATACAATGTCTCTCTTTATCAACCCTAGATAAAGTTCAGAAATCTAAAACACTATTAGATTCTTAAAGACAACCCACTGAGAACACTACTTAGCAAATCCCCTAGAGAAACTCTATCTCTAGATTACAAGCAAGAAACCCATTTACAATAGACAAACAAACACAGAATTCAAAACAGAATTACAACTTCAAAGATTAAGGAAAGAAGTCACCTGATGATCCAATGAATGATATGCATATGAATTATTTCACCAAGTTGAAGAATGAATACAAACTCAGAACATCACTTCCCTCAAGCTTTGAAAAAGAACTTCTTGCTTTTAGAAACACTTAACAACCCATGAATGTTTTTGTGAAAGCAAGAACTCTATGAACCCAGAAAATCACTAAAAGAATGTTAGAAAGCTTTAGAATGCTCAGAATACGAATTGATCAAGTTTGTAAAACAGTTGAGCATGGGTTCTATTTATAACAAACTTTTTAACCGTCAGTAATCGATTAAACACGCTCCTGTAATCGATTATGTGGCTTAAGTAATCGATTACATACGCTCCTGTAATTGATTAAACTGTTCAAAATAATTCAGGGTTTATGCAACGAACAAAATAATCGATTATTCTGACTTGTAATCGATTAAACCAGACAGCTGCTCAAAAATAAAAACATTGTGTAATCGATTACAATCCTTGGCAATCGATTAAACCAGGAACCTGTATAAAAAATGTTTGAACTATGTAATCGATTACTTCAATTGGTAATTGATTAAACCAGGAAACAACATAAAATGTTTTAAACTATGTAATCGATTACTTCAATTGGTAATCGATTAAACCAGGAAGATAGAATTTTCTATTTGGCCTATGTAATTGATTACAACTGATTGGTAATCGATTAAACAATTCATCAAGGCTGTTTATAAGTATTCTAAGGTAAAATAATCGATTATTCCGATATCTAATCGATTACTTTGTTCTTAAACAGATTTCCATAAAGCACCAAGAACAAAATAATCGATTCTTTTCTTGATATAATCGATTAACTCAGTATGAAATGCTATTTTTCCAAAAACACTTGATTTATTTCAAAACTTAAGCAATCTATTAATGCCTTATGAATACTCTTTCTTAAACTAATGAATGATATGAATGCAATGTATATGGATCACCAGAAACCCTTCTTCCTTTTACATTTAATCACAAATTGTTCTTCAATTCTTCAAGGCATGTTGAAAGTTCAAAACCTTCCTTCTTGAATCAATCTATGCTTTGCGCTTCAAGCAACTCCCCCTCAATTCAACAGTTCTTGCACAAGAACAAGAGAGAAACTCTCACAACCAAATTCAGATTTGTATCAAGCTATCAAAAGTGACTACATTCAGTTTTGGGCAGCCATATATAGCCACAAAATTACAACTAAATGCAAGGCAAATGACAAATGAAATGAAGCTTGTAGTGCAAACTAATGAAGCCTAGTGTAAGCTAATGAAGCTTGAGGTGCAAGCTTCTCCTAAGGTGACTCTTGGCTGATCCCACGTGCCAAGGTGCAGTTTTTAAGCTTACAAGTGCAGCTTTCAAGCTTACATAGTTGTTAGAAAATTCACACACAAGTGCACCTACACTTATTTGCACAATTGCCCTTAAAGACCTTTTTATTGCTACTACTTTTGCTACTAACAAGTGCTGGAATTAAATAAAATTAAATTCAACTTGAGAGTACAAAATCCAGCCCTTGTTCTCCTTGAGTTGGTGTGCTTCTTCATGCTTGTCTAAGTTAGCTTTGATGTGGTCTTGAAGGGCTTGAGTTCTAGCTCTGTCATGGATCCTCTAAAGCCAATCAAAGGAAGTGCTTTAAGTTCTCCCTCTTGACCTTGAGCTTGCAATGGACCTCCATCATCCCCTCCTTCTTGAAAGTAACTTGACCACAAGTTTGCTTCCTCACTTTTATCTACATCACACAAAGAAAGATCACAAACATTAAAAGTATTACTCACACCATACTCACTTGGCAACTCAAGTTTATATGCATTGTTGATCCTCTTTAAAATCTTAAAAGGTCCATCTCCTCTAGGTTGGAGCTTGGATTTCCTTTCTTGAGGAAATTTATCCTTCCTCAAATGAAGCTAAAACAAATCTCCTTCATTAATGATCACTTGCTTCTTGTGCTTATTGGCTTGCTTAGCATATTGTTCCATCTTCCTCTCCACATGGGCCTTCACTTGTTCATGCAATTTCCTAACTTAAGAAGCTTTAGACAAAGCATCATGATTAATAATAGAAGTGTTAGTAATGACAATAAATCAAGAGGATTTAAAGGATTAAAGCCATAGACAATTTGAAAAAGAGATAAGGAAGTAGTTTTCTGAACCACTCTATTATAAGCAAACTCAATGTGAAGTAGACACTCCCCCATGTCCTCAAATTTCCCTTGATGTAGCATCTAAGGAGTTGACCCAATGTCCTATTCATCACCTCTGTTTAGCCATCCGTTTGTGGGTGACAAGTTGATGAAAAGAAGAGCTTTGTGCCAAGCTTACCCCACAATGTCTTCCAAAAGTGGCTAAGAAACTTTGTGTCTCTATCACTCACAATGCTTCTAGGCAATCCATGAAGTCTCACAACTTATTTGAAGAAGAGATTGGCTACTTCACAAGCATCATCATTTTTGTGACAAGGAATGAAGTGTGCCATCTTTGAGAACCTTATGGTGATGTTGTTTATGGCCCCACAATCCATGCACATTCTCCATGTTCCCTCCTTCTTAGGTACAAGAATAATTGGCATGGCACAAGGACTCATGCTCTCACGAATCCACCCTTTGTCAAGTAGCTTTTCCACTTGTGTTTGTATCTCTTTTGCTTCCATGGGTGAAGTCTTATATGCTGGCCTATTATGGAGTGAACAACCTGGAATCAAATCAATTTAGTGCTCTATGCCTCTTAAAGGTGGCAAGCCATTAGGAATTTCTTTTGGAAAAACATCTTCACATTCCTCCAAAAGAGATTGCATAGCTTTGGGCAATTTCTCTCCTTCCTTTTCAACATGTAAACAAAGAGAGTTAGGAAGTATATAATAAAGAGGTTGTTTGGCCATAACACTATCTTGATTTCCATTTCACTCAAGAACAAATTCTCTTTATTCTCATGAATTTTTTTGCTCTCTTTTTCTTTTCTTCTCACTCGTTTTTCTCTTGGATAACTCACTATTCTTACCCTTTTTTGCGATATCAAGTGCAGTATTTTTTTTCAACTCTTGAATTCTCTTTTCTTTCATCCTCACTTGATCTTCACACACTTTTCTAGGAGTCAAAGGCCTCAAAATAATTTTCTTGCCTATCTGCTTAAACTCAAAAGTGTTCTCCATGCCATTTGTATCACTTTTGTATCATATTGCCAAGGCCTTCCTAGAAGAATATGTCTAGCCTCCATAGGTACAATATCACTAAGAAATTCATAATTATAAGAATTAATAGAAAAAGGAATGAGAACTTGAGAATTTACCACCACTTTTCCACTCTCACTAAGCCATTGGAGCTTGTATGGCCTTGGATGCTTTGTGGTTGGCAAGTGTAATTTCTCAACAAGCCTTGTACTAGCCACATTGGTGCAGCTGTGTCCATCAATTATAAGTAGCATACTTTGTCTTCAACTAAGCACCTTGTGTGAAAAATATTTTCTCTTTGAGTCTCCTCTTTTTCTAGGCAAAAATTGCTCAACATTCTCCTTACCATCAAGAGATCACCCTCCTTGGCCTCGACAAGTGTAAGTTCTTCTTCTTCTTCTTCTTCACTTGAAGAACTAGTTGAGTCACTTGAAGACTCACTCTTTATGCCTCCATCCTCAAGCAAAATCATTGTTCTCTTGTTGGGACATTGGGAAGCAATGTGACCCTTACCAAGGCACTTAAAACACTTGATATTACTTGATCTTGTTGGAGTAGGATCCATAATTTTTTTGCTTGAGCTCTCCACCTTTTCTTCTTTTTTTTGACTTGAGAAACCTCCCTCCTAGGTTTGTCTTTCCAGCTGGAAGTTGCAGCCCCATTGGTCTTGGAAGCTTTTCTCCTTTTATGTTGTTGCTCCACCCTTTGAGCTTTGTGGACTAGCTCCTCTATTGTGGCATAAGAATGTAGCTCCATCACATCATGAACTTCTCTATTCAAACCATGAAGGAACCTAGCCATGGTTGCCTCTTGGCCCTCCACAATTTCATCCCTCATCATCATCAATTCCATCTCCTTATAGTAGTCATCAACACTCTTGTAGCCTTAGAATAGTCTTTGGAGCTTGTTGTGGACTTCTCTTGCATAATAAGTGGGAACAAATCTTTCTCTCAAACACACCTTCAAGTCATTCCAACCATTTATTCTTTGTCTACTCAACCTCCCTATGTCCATTTGAATTTGGTTCCACCACACAAAAGCATAGACACCAAATTCTAGAGTTGCTAGAATCATGTTTTTTTCTTCATCAAATTGTTGGCATGAGAAAAATTGTTCTACTTTCATCTCCCACTCAAAGTAAACTTCGGGATCATAAGTGCCAAGGAACTTTGGAATTTTTATTTTCACTCTACTCAATCCTTTATTCCTCCCTTCTCTCTTTTCTCTCCTCAACCTCCCATCTTCGTCATCTCTATTGTGCCTCCTAGGATTGTGTCTCTTATTATTTTCTCTTATATTATTGTCTTCTCTCCAATTCTCCCTCTCATTCCCCTCATCTTCATAAAATCCTCCATGGGAGGATGCACACTCACTCAACCTCTTATTGCCATGAGCTTCTCCATCCATACTCCCAATTGGATTACTCCTTCTTTGGGTCTCCCTTTGTAACTCCTCAAATCTTGCATCCATTTTGGTTTGTAATTCTTCCATTTGTTTTGTAATGGCCTTCATCAACCTAGAGGTCTTATGTGACAAAGCCTCTTCTCTTCTTGAGCTCATCCTTCAAAAAAATGGTTAGCGAAAACACTAGTATATAAGGAAATTCTCACCACTCTCTAAGTGTTTGTCACTCACACTCGTGTTTGCACACTTTATCTAGGCTCTTTCTTTAATGTTCTCTCTTGCCTTTTCCCACTCTTGTTCCTCTTTATAGTTCTTAAGCAAAAACTCCCAATCCAATCAAGGTTCTTTACTATAGTGAAATAGGAAACAATTCTAGGCTAGACTCAAGAGTCCAAGAACAAGAAAACTCTAAGACAAAACCTTGGAAATTTTAAGAGACAAGCAACAAGAGCAAAAATTTTAGAAAAGCACAAACTCAAATTGGAATTTAATGAGACAACTCAAGGATATTGGTTGGACCAAACTGCTCAAGGAGGATATACCAATCAAATTCAATTGTTAGAAGCCAAATTTCACCAAATTTGTATTTCATACAAGTTCACTTAATTTTGTGGTTCAAAGGAAATTTGAATTGTAGCTTTTGTAACTTTTCTTTGCTTCTAAATTCTGTTTTTATTTTTAATTTTCCAGCCACCAATCAACAAATTCTTTAGCTGTACCTATTGGTTTTTCTTTTGCATTTTCTTGTTTCTTTCACAAAATTTTTGTAAGCTTTTGTTTTTCTTTTGTACAAGTTCAAGAATTCTTAAGAAGCTTAATGAATCATGAAAAAAAAACTATGTATAACAATTGTAAAATTTGCTTCTAACAACCCAATTCAGTTTAGGCATGAGATTAGAATCAAAACAAGTGGTTATACAACACACAAACAACTACTAACACACATTAACAAGAATCAAAAACTAAAAAATTAGAAAAATATCAAGAACAAAGGAAGAACATGAATTTCACATTAAACTTGAAGCTAAGCACTAGGGTAGGTGGCGAAACATAACACAAAGCCCAAACCACCAAGACTTTCACAAAAACTTCAAGAAACTAGGAATAGAAGTAAGATTGAATGTTTTGGGTTTTACCTTTGGAGAAGTTCTAAGAACTAAACTTGGAGAATAATTTCACAAGGATTAGGCTCTAGATACCACATGATGTATGTCTAATGAAACGACTACTTTTCTTCGCTTTTTATTTTTATTTGCTAAATTTTTTTTTCGAAAAACAGAAAGAATACAAGTTCAAACGAATTTTGTTTGATTTTGAAAATGATTTTAGAAATTAAGGTTCTAATGAAAATTCCGTCGCTTTAAGAACGAATTTAGAAAATTTAAGAGTTTACACGTTATTTAAATCATATACTCATAACATTCACACATACCACACAGTCCATTCATTATTACATATCCAGAGTCTCATATATAACAGTCCATAGTACAGTCCATAATACATTGCAAGCACAGATCATCAAAGGCAGACAAACAGTGCAAAATCTTCATCCAATCTTCTCGTACAACATCCATATCACTGCTTTTCTGCTCGCCCAAATAATTTGGGGTCATCACAGGTGTCAACCACACGACACAAAATAGGGTCAGTCTTGATAAACAAAATTTAAATATCAACAGACCAAATAAATCAATTTTAAATACCGACAGAATCAATAATCAAATATACGTAAACAATTATACAAAATGTAAATAAGTTATTTTCACACACATAATTGTCATGAAATGAAAAAAAATGCATGCTCATCTTATTATATGATGCATGACTGAGATCTCAGCTTCACAACATCTCAAAACTGTGGCCACTGTCAGATAACCCCACCCTCACCTTAGTGGAACGAACTTATCCATCCAGTCAGGATAGCCCAGTGGCGCTTAGGATTATCACTTCCTTCCATGTGATCATCATGGTGGTGTGGGTCCTCACTGGCTCAACTATCCCCAAGCTCAAACATCACAGAACTTATGGACTCAGTTTAGTTATCTGACATATACACCTCTTTACGAGGATCATCTCATCATCTCAAATTTTACCCCACCGGGTAAATGCACATGAATATGCACAACTGATTCATTTTACATCTTTTAGTTATTCTTTTTCTCATCACTTACATCTCAAACTTACAACATCACATGGTACACTTCTCAAACCATGCTTATCATCATAAATCATCTAACATCTCATATGAGACATCTTTCATTTACAAATGTTATATAATAATTTAATTACAGCAACA
>PYAF01001968.1:12563-42709 GCA_007407185.1 Glycine tomentella
TTGTGTGTTTGTTCCATTGTAATTTGATTTTCTTGCAAGTGTAGAGATAGTGTTTCTCTAAGGACAGCTGAGTAGTGTTCTCAGTGTGGGTTTTGGTCTCTAAGGGTCTAATAGGGTTTTAGACTTCTGAACTTTATCTAGGGTTGATAAAGAGAGGCTTGTATTTTTGCTTGTAAGAATATTTTTGATATAGTGGAACCTACTCTAGTGTTGAGTAGAAGAAACTGGATGTAGCCTCATAGGGTTTGAGGTGAACCAGTATAAATCTTGTGCTCTCTTATTTACTGAATATTTGTTAATTCTTGTTGTGAATACTGTAGTTTAATTTGTTTGTGGAGGCATTACAAGTTTTGGATTGAGTTTGAATAAAGTTTCTTGATTGATTTGTGATAAAGATCCAAAGGGCAAGATTACTCTGATTTTTGTTTAAGAAAGAAATTTTTAAATTTACCAAGGCTAACCAATTCACCCCCCCTCTTGGTTAAGTGTGAAGTGTTCCCTTATTTTACACATAGTTCAAATCATACAGATATACAACATACTCATCAAGTAATGCATGCTCATCTTCTTTATATGATGCATGACTGAGATCTCAGATTCTCATTGTATGGTACCTGATGTGTTACAAACACATCTTAGTTTTAGGCTAGTTTTATGTTATAATTTAGTTAAATACTTAGGCAAATAGATTAGAATTAGTTAAGTTTATTGTTTTGTTGTTTTAAATCTTAATTCAATACATTTGAGCAATTTCAGGTTAAAAAGAGGAAGTTCCAATAAAAAAAAGAAGAAAGCCAGGTCAAGGGTCTCGCGCGGATCGTGCCAATTCCCGCGCGAGTCGTGCCACTATAGGAAATCCAAGCTTCAGCTCATAGACCCCACGCAATCAGCGTGGGAGTCCACGCCATCAGCGTCATCAAGCCGCAAGATCCACGCAGGTAGCGCCAAAGCCAGCGCGATCAGCGCCAATTGCCCAAGTGCCAGCCTTCCAACTCGTGGACTCCATGCTATCAGAGTGGAGGTTCACGCTACCAGAGCCATCCATTCGAAGGGTCCGCACGATCAGCGCGGGACCTCACGCGATAAGCGTGGAATTGATTTTCTTTCCTGAATTAAACTTATTTGTTTCGAAATTTGCACAAGAAAAAGCCTTTGTTACTTTAATTAAACCAATCTATAAAAGAAAGGCCTCTGGACTGAAGAAAACATCTAACACATCTTGGGAATCAAAAAGAATCATTCTACACCCTAGGAAATCAAGAATCAAGGCTAGGATTGCAACAAAATTATGTATTCAATGACAGCTTTTGTGTTCTTGAAGCCTATGTCAGGCTAAATCTTGTATTATGGTTAGACCAAGAACCAATGTGAACTCCTCTGTAATTTAACTGGTATTGAATGAAATTGTCATAATTATTTTATTCTATTATGTTCTTTATTGTCTACTCTTATTTGGAATTGGCCATTCTATGTAAGTGCTGAGAATTAAGATTCGCAATAAGAATGTTGGGGTTTTAATTTCTGACTTGATTAGAATAACAGTTGTTCATTGCCTAGGGATAGGGATGCATGACTGCAGAATTATATAATAAATTCTTTTAATTGCTTAAATTGATAGAATTCACTAAGGGATTAGGTTTTTGATTCAGGTTAAAGGGTTAATTCACTAAGGGATTAGGGGTTAGCTAAATTAGGAAAGATTTATTCTCTGAATAATTAGAATCAATTAAATTTGATAACCAGTTAAGTGAAAGAGGTAGGAATCAAAGGGAATTGTGCCTGACCACAATTATTCAATCCATTGGTAACAACTCAACTATTTTTACTGCAATTTACATCTTTAAATTTTGTCCTTATTTGCAATATTAAACACACAACAATCCAATTCTTCACAAATCTTTTCTTTTCACTTCCAATTGCTAAGACTTAGAATTACTGTGAATGTCACACCAATCCCTATAGAGACGATACTTACTTACTCACTTTATTACTTGAAACGAGCGGTGCACTTGCCGTTTTGCAACAGTACCATAGTCAAGATAGCCCCACCCTCTCTCAGTGGAACGAACGTATCCATTATACTTCCAGCCTCACTATTATTCCACTTATAGATCATCTTCTTATCTTAAAATCATCTTAAAATAACCATGAATTTCAAGTCTAAATATTAACCTCGAATCTTGTCCAATTAATTTTGATTAGGTTAATCCAAAAATTTCTCAACTGTAGATTAAAACTTAGTCTACTTTTCTAATCCTTCAGAAACATATTACAGAAAACCCAGTCCATGGTTCAAATCAACCTACAGCACATATATTCTTAAAGATACAACAAACACATAGAACACAACACATAACAAACACTTAGGAATACACATCATACAAAACTTGTCACTTATAAAAACATCACATGCACATAGCAACATAGCAAGCATACAGTCCTTAGGAAACAAACCATAGCTCTGATACCACTATTGTAACACCTAAATTTTTTTCACTTATTTCCTTTTATAAAGAGATTTATTTTATAAATTCGCTTTTCTTTATTTCTTAAATAAACGTTAAATAAAATAGTTACTATCAAATATTTATTAGTACAAAATAAAGTGTCATACAGTCCATTACAATCTTATATAATATAATTCAGATACAGACCATAATATAGTTCAAATACAGACCAACAAACCAAAATAGTCAATACGAAGTTACATGGCCTCAGTATCAATAGTACACCAAGCATAGAACACAATTCATCCAAGCTTCTCCATCACCATTTAGCTTAATATCTCACTGTTCCTCTACTCGCCCAACAGATTGGGGTCATCACAGGTGTCAACCACAGACACAAAATAGGGTAAGTATATGATAAACATAGATAAAAACAACAGAATCATAGTGGAATAAAATAATACGTCATAATAAATATATAATAAATGTATGACAAAATACACAACATATGCATGATTCTTGATTAGAATGATGCATGACTGAGATCTCAGATTTTCACCAAATTCTCAACAATTGGTACCATAATCAAAATAGCCCTACCCACTCTAGTGGAAGCCTCACCCGCTCTAGTGGAATATACCTCCGCTCTGAGGTTAAATGGTACCATAGTCAAGATAGTCCACCCACTCTAGTGGAACACACCTCTGCTCTGAGGTTACTTTTATTACCTCCACTCTGAGGTATCAAATGCAGATGAAGTATGCAATGAATTGCCTTTATTTCTTATTTTCTCTTCACCATTAATCTCCAATTTATTTCTCATATGCTTTAACCATTCAACATAGATTCAGCACAGAACTCAACTCAACATAGATTTATAGAAACACTTAGCAACCCAAGGTAGAAACACTCAGCAACACATGGATTTCATAACAATCCATATAAATTTCCAACAACACATGAGCTTCATAAAATACTTAGTGAAACATAATCAACACATAAACTTTAATAAAAACATCTAATTGATATACAACATACTAATTTTAGTAAAACATCATGTAAGTAACAAAATAACACCCAAACTTTAGTAAAACATTAAAATAAGTATTTCCTTAAATCAAAGCCATAATATATAAAAGTTTAAGTTACTTAATCTCTTTCTTACTAGATTAGATTCAAATTATTTATTATAACCATTCATTTAAGTTACTTATCCAAATCATCATCCATTTACCCTTTTTAAAGTTTTTGAAGCATTTCATCAAACACATGGTATACAAAGCTTATTTCTTATAGAAATAAATGAGAATCTAACATAAGGAATATCTAAACCATGGTTATCACAGTACTTCCCCATACCTTGCTTTATTATGTTGGAATTTTTGCAACTAGCTTTCAAGACTCCTAGCTTCTTCACGTGAACCTCAAGGGTTGTGGGCCTTGGTTTGGCTTTTGATTTTTGAGTGAAAGGGATGTAGGATGGAGGGGAGTGCTTCATGTGTAATTGCCTCCATTTGGTCCCCACCACCTCCTTTTATAGTCTAGGTAAAGTGGCTTTGTTAGAAAAATCTCCAAACTCATCATTAACTTGCTTTTGATTTGGTTTATTTTCATTGGCCCTTGCTTTTCCACCATACAAGTGTCCTTAGTCATGAAAATTCCACACCTTTCTACTACCATCTAGCCTTGCACGTGTATTAGCTTGCCTAAGGTGCATTCACTTTGATTTTTTAGGCAAATCCGTGAGATAGCTTGGCCTTGGTAGATTTTTGTTGCATTTTTTCCAAGGTTATAATTACCTAGCTTTCCAAATGGTCCAATGGCTTGTTATATGGCTTCTTAACCGTACAAATGTCTTTGTTCAAAGCTTTCTCCATTATTCTTGTAGTCCACGACCATATGGGTTTTTTGAGCAATTATGTTGCAATTTTACAAATTTCTCATGGATGGCTTGAATGGCTAGGATTTTTAGAGATTTTAATGCTTTATTGGATTTAATTCATGTCTTGAAATTAAATAACATTGCTTCTATAATTTATAGAAGCTTAATTCTAATTGGTTTTATAGAAATAAAATCCTAGAAATCTTTTGGACTTGCTTTAAGTGTGGTAACATTTTTAAGACGTCACATAATTTTCTTTCAATATTTTTATCTAATTTTTCATTGGTTCATTTTGTTTTTAATTAACAAAATGTCTGTACTACTTTATTAAAGAATTTATTCCTTTCATAATTAAGAGAAAATTCTACAGAATGTATCTTTCCTATTTTGTGTTTTTATGTAACTCAGGTTAGTCTAGATTAAATTCTTTTTGAAATATTTTCCAAAATTCCTAAAAAATTCTATTTTATGATTTTTCTTTATGAATAATGTCAATAATTCCTTATCTAGGAGCATACTGTATTTTGGTCAGGTGTTTATAGCATTACTGAGGCTACCTGACCTTATCAGGGCTTAAAGGGTATTTTGGTCATTTTGTAAAATATCCAAGGGCATTTGTGTCATTTTCAAAAATGTCCAAGGGCATTTTTGTCATTCTATCTAGGAATGCATACTTACGGAAAATTCACATGTATATTAAAATATGAGGGTGTTACACTTGTTGAATTTATTGAGGAAGTTGGCCTATATTTTTTGTTAAGGCCTCTAATTGTTGAGTCAAGAGTTTATTTTGAGCTAGAATTGCATTCTGAGTATCTAGCTCAATTATACCTTTTCTTTGAATCGGAGATCTATCATGATGAGATTGGTAATCACTGGCTGCTATGGAGTCAATGATTATAATTGCTTTCTCTGGGCTCTTTGACATCATCGTACCTCCAGCTGAGGCATCAAGAATCATCTTTGTTTGAGGTCTCAAACCACTATAGAAAATATGTAATTGCGCAGCATCATCAAAGTTGTGGTTTGAGCACCTCCACAGTAAAGATTTGAATCTCTCCCATGTTTCATAGAGAGATTCATTAAACCCTTGAGAAAAAGTAGCAATTGTTGATTTTGCGCTTATGAATCTTGATGGAGGAAAGAATCTTGCAATGAATTTTTCCTTCACTTCTTCCCAAGTGTTGAGACTTTTGTTTGGTTGGGATTGAAGCTAGGTCTTTGCCTTACCAGTCAAGGAGAAAGGAAAAGCTATGAGATAGATAGCTTCAGCATCTGCATCAGAGGCTCCCATGGTACTGTACAGCTCCATGAAGGTAGACAAATGAGTGTATGGATCTTCATGATCTAGTCCAACGAATAGATGTGTGTAACACCCCGTAGGCCTCCGGTGCGTTATCATTAACCATATCAGATAAGCGTCTCATTAACATTAATATTCACTCATGCGGAAGCATAGAATCATTTTTCTTGATTCATTATGTATGGAATCCAATATATCAAGCAAACATATAGATAAGGCACATAACATAAGCCCCTGCTGATCCAATTTCTCATAAATAAACATAGACAGATAAATAAACATCTACAATGTACTCAGGAGGAAATTCATTTTGTAGCATATCATTAATAGTTCTGTACATCCATATACATCAGAGTTTTCACCACACCGTGACGATACAAAAGAATAGCTACCCTCATCGAGGGTTTACAGAACTATATAACCCTTATCAAGGGTACAAAACATAACCAAAACAAAACTGAGCCTTCAAGCTCCTTCTGCTGCTCTCAGTCAAGCAGAAATGTCTCTACTCGGGCCTCCTGCCCTGAGACTGCTCTCTTCTGTCCGAAGAGTCACCTGAAATCACAAATCCCCACATGGGGTGAGATACATATCTCAGTAAGCTCAGGGTCCTTGGGAAATCATCCCCACCCTGGCCCACAATTCACAATACAAACATCAGACAAGCATACACATCAAGTCTATTTCACATCCATGGCAGAGAACCCTCAATGCCGTTCCACATGACAGAGATTCACTCAATGCCCTTAGTACATGGCAGAGATTCACTCAATGCCCTCAATACATGGCAGAGATTCACTCAATGCCCTCCACATGGCAGAGATTCACTCAATGCCCTCAATACATGGCAGAGATTCACTCAATGCCCTCCACAGTTCATAGCACAACCAGGCATATATCCACATAGAGTAATATATGCAACAACCAATGCATGCATTATGAATATGACCATCACTCCCCCGGAGTGTGGTGTGCAACCAAGTGGGAATTATTTCCCAAGGACTCAGAACTTACCTGGCAAAGTGTCACTCTGCCGTTCTTTCCCTGGTCTGTGGCTCCCGCCACCAACAGTTTCAATCTCACGCCCTAATCAAGGCATATACTAATATCAAAACCAATCCATAGGTATTCAAACACAGAACATATCATATACAGAATTCCCCTATCCTAGGGTTCACAATTTCAGCCCTAGCGCACACTAGGCCATCATAATCCTTTACCAGGGCTCTCAAGGCTGCATACCAAGCATCTGAGTCATCCCAGACTCAATGCACAGCCTATACATAGAAGCTCTGACCAGCATTAGCCCATATTTCAAATATCACTGGAACGGTCTGAGTCTCACTCAAAGCACCGTTCAATTAGCCTCTCAGGCTCAACACAATCATAATCAAGGCTCTAGCATGTCAGAAAACAATCGACAAGTGACCCTACAACAGTCATACATGCATCCACAGAGCCAAGATTCAAAGGTCACCAATTCAAAAACTGAAAGCTAATCCTTCATCACTAGACAGTTCTAACCAAGTTTTTCTACAAAACCCTGGGTTAATTCTAGCCCCAGATCAATATAGATCACAAAATCCAGAAAACCCCAACTCTCAAAATCAACCGAAGAAACTCGAGTTTCTTACCTCAGTGGCGACCAGAAAAGCTGCAGGACTGCTTCCTCAAGCTCTGTTGTCCCTGCTGAGCCCTTGATTCCTCACCAAACTCAAGTTTCAGAGGGTTTTCTAAGAGAATGGATTTTGCTCATAAAAAGGAAAGGATGAAGGATTATAGCTTTCTAATCGGTTTTCTCAAGTTTCTGGGTCCTAGGGAGGTGTTTAGGCCAACATATAAGGTCCTAGGAAGCTTGGAACAGGCATTAATGGAGGCTGGGGCATAAGGAGGAAGAAGAAGAAGTTTTCTTCTTCAGAAAACGCGACTGCCCTTAAATACTCAGCCTGCCCGAGCTCTGGCGTGATCCGCGCCAACTCCGGCGCTATCCGCGCCACTATGGCGGTGTACGTGGTGCCACCAGCGCCCCTTCCGCGCCCCCAGCGTCAGCTTCCAGAACCTGTGGCGCCACCCACGCCACTCTGGCGCTATCAGCGCCAACCTCCCCCTGGCCTATGCCGCCATCCGCGCCACACCTGGCGCTGACCACGTGGAATTCCAGTGAAACTTGGTTTTCCAGACCACTTCCCGCGCCATCCGCGCCACCTATGGTGCTATCTGCGCGGGCTGGAAAACCTCTGGCGCCCATCGCGTGGCTCTGACGCTCTGGGCGTCAAGTTCCAGTGGGTCTGGCGCCATCAGCGCCACACCCTTAACAGGGTTTTCTACTGAGCAATCCCGGCGCTAACCGCGCGGGATCTGGCGCCAACCGCGCCAAGATAAGGGTCCTTTCAATGTGATCCAATAAGACTGAGTAATGCAGGCTTTAATTCCACAACCTTCTTACTGAAAGGAGGAATGACTATGTTGTTGTAATGCTTTGGTCTTTATTGATACGCATAGTCACCAAGAGTCCTCCGTGTTGGTCTATTTACTTCTCATCCTCCTTTATCAGTCATAATATAAATTACAGGTGGCTTTATTGGTGAAGGAGAATTAATATAGAAGAAGATTTACTCGGTAGCTTTTTGGCTGTTTGTTTCTTTTCCTTCTTTTTGGTAATTTCTAAATTAAATAACAATGTATATGCAAGAAATTTACCTCAAAAGCAAAAAGGACAAACTTGCAATAAGTCGTAAGTACCAAGGTTAGGGAAAATAAAACATAATAAAATACAAGAGAATTTATACAAAATAAAAAACAATGAAAGTAAAGAAAAAGTCATATTCAACTGAAAAATTAAATTTGAAATAACTGAGTGAGCGACTCAAGTCCCCGGCAACGGCACCAGAAACTTGTTAGACTTTTGGCAAGCGTACCAATTGTCGTTATAAGTTACAAAATTTATAAAAGTTCGTCTCCACAGGGACTTGTACTACTCAGTTTATCCAAATAAAAGTTAACAATTTAATAGTTATGTACAACGAGTATGGTCGAAGTTTTGATGTTTTACGGAAATAAAGAAAAATTACGAAGGATTACGGAAGCTAATAAAACGATTTTAACTAAAGAAAAGCGTAGGATTGGATTTCATCATTCATACCTTGGTATCCAATTAACATTACCATGTATAAATCATTTCCTATTATTACTGATACACACATTAATTAACCTCGAATCGATCCCTCGCAATCGAGTTCTAAGGATATTTACCGAATATCGATCCCTCGCATACGAAGTAAATAACCCAGCATTACAATCATAATCGTGTGCTATTTGCAATCTAAACGTTATGCTCTATTCCTAGCAACGTAACGTAAAGAGTAAAATTATTCAGTTCAAATCCTAAGAGTACTTTCCAGTTAAACTTAGAATCCAATTTCATGAAACTAGTGATCAAGTAGATTCAAGCATTAAAACGGAATAAAATTACCAATAATAAATAGAAAAGACTTGTGCATAAATAAATATTAAAAGAGATACTTAAAAGTAGAAGATTACATCCAATCCATAAGAGAAACTAACCAAGCATGGAGATAACCTCCTTAAGAGAAGAATTGATGAAGGGCCCCATCACCGCTTCTTTCCGGCAGAGTCTCCACACTAAATCTCACTTCTCTCACTTTCCTAACTACCTAATACTAATATTTAAGAACCTAAACTAAAGAAAAAGCTTAGAAGAAGCAAGGAAGAGAAGAATGGAGGTTGAGAGGAATGTTTTTGGCCTTGGGGGGTGCTTGGGTATTTATAGGGGCTGGCCTGGTCGAGTTTGGTCGCCCAAGCAACCAATTTCTTCATATTTCACTCGCTTGGGCGAGTTAAAGCCCAACTTGGACGTCCACTTGGCCACTTGAAGGCCTATTTGCAGGAGCTACTCGCTTGGGCGAGCAAATTGCACTATATTCACTCGCTTGGGCGAGTTAAATGTACTTCCAGAAGAGTCTTTTGGGCTTTTGATGCATTTTGGGCCTGATTTGTTTGTTGCACCTCCTAGGTTTGCTTTATGATCCATTTTTGCTTTCTCTAAGTGTACAGAAGCTTCAGAAGTCCACAGAATCTATCAAAATACAAAGCATGATTGGATTAATCTTCCGAAATATAAGCAACAACTTTTATACAAGCATTAGGTGCTATTTAACTAGGTTTAGGGCAAATTTATAATCAAATCTTCTAAAATCAAAAGATAAGTGCCTGCATTTGAAGCATGAATTTAATTGAATTAGGGCACTTATCACTGCATGATATGTGATAGTAAAAGTGGAGAAGTAATCCACATTGGCAAAAGAAAAGGTAACATTTATTTGCTTTCCATAGACCATGCATTATTCCACAAGACTACATGCTTAATGAGTAAGTTAGATGAAACATGGTTGTGGCATAGGAGAGCTAGCCACATTAACATGCACCATATGAATAAACTCATTAAAAAGGACTTAGTAAATGGCCTACCAAAACTCAAATTTGAAAAGGACAAACTATGTGATGCATGTCAAAAGAGGAAACAAACCAAAATCTTTTTTCAAAGTAAAACATTGTTTCCACCTCAAGACCACTTGAATTACTGCATATTGATTTGTTTGGTCCTTCTAGAACCATGAGTTTAGGTGGTAACTACTATGGACTTGTTATTGTTGATGACTACTCTAGATTTACTTGGACTTTGTTTTTGAAATTCCAGAGGGATGCTTTCCATGCTTTTGGCCAAACTTGTTCAAAATGAGAAAGGGTGTAAAATTATCTCAATTAGAAGTGATCATGGTGGAGAATTCCAAAATGAACATTTTGAAAAATTCTGTGAAGAAAATGGAATTAACCACAACTTTTCAGCTCCAAGAACACCTCAACAAAATGGTGTTATGGAGAGGAAAAACAAATCACTTGAAGAAGGTTCAAGAACACTTCTAAATGAGACTAATTTACCAAAGTATTTTTGGGCTGATGCAGTAAGCACTATTTGTTGCACTTTAAATAGATTACTCATAAGATCCATCTTGAAGAAAACACCTTATGAGTTATACAAAGGAAGAAAACCCAATATTTCTCATCTAAGAACTTTTGGCTGCAAGTGTTTTGTTTTAAATAATGGGAAAGAATCACTAGGAAAGTTTAATGCAAGATTATGGAGTTGATCTTAAGGAGATACCATTACTTTGTGACAACACAAGTGCAATAAACATTTCAAAGAATCCTATCATGCACTCAAGGACCAAGCACATTGAAATCAGACATCATTTCATAAGAGATCATGTGCAGAAAGGTAACATCAAGGTTGAGTTCATTGATACCCATAATCAACTAGCTGACATATTCACTAAACCTTTGACAAATGATAGATTTTATGCACTTAGAAACATGCTAGGCATTCTTGATGAGAACAATATATGCTAGCTTGGTTAAATGTATGCTTTTCCATGACTATTTGAAGCCTCACTACTGGATTCATCATTGAATGATTGAAATCCGATTTGATCTGCTAAAATGCTCTGTTTCTGATACATTTGCTGTAATAATCGATTATAGGGGGTTAATCGATTAAATTAATCAAAAATCACATTATGTGTGCAAGTTGTGCTCTTGTAATCGATTACATTGATCTGGTAATCGATTACTCTTCATATTTCTGAAATTAACTCCCTCTGGAATAATCGATTACACATCGGGATAATCGATTATTATATATAAAAAACCATTTCCAGTTTAAATGTCACATTGGAATAATCGATTACCACCATAAGGTAATTGATTACCCATAAGCTTAAAATTTTTTATCCTCCTGGAATAATCGATTACCACTCGGGATAATCGATTACACAAAGCTCTGATACTTGATAAAATCCCCAAATCTATAATATAATCAATTACATTAGCATATAATCGATTACATGTCATCTTCTACCTCTGACTGGTAGGAAAATAATCGATTACCACACAGGATAATCGATTACTATGTGTAATTTTTGTGTCCAAAATGTGCTAAAATAATCCATTACTTAAGGAAATAATTGATTATTTATGTTGTTGAATGTGCTCTGATAGTTTTTTCTCTGAAAATGTAATTGTCCAACCAAATCCAAAGCAAATCCAAGGCCATTGAAGTGCCTTAACTGTCACCAACAGCTATTTTTTTTTCAAAATTATGAATGTTAGGAGCCTTATTTGTGCCTATAAATAATACACTGCTTCAACAAACCATTTGCACCATTGTCTATTTCTTCTCTGAACCTTCTGAGTTTTCAGTGCTTCTTGTGTTCATTACAACATCCTGAAACTATGTCAAACCCTACACCAAAAAAGGCTAGGTCCTCTAAGAGAAAAGTAGAAGAGTCTTCTTTTAACCCACCTCCACCTCAACCCCTAAACAGACTTGATTTGTGGTTCTCCACAGAGTCTGATAAGATGAACTACTTAGAGTTCAATGCAACCAAACCTGTAGCCTCTCCTAAATACCTAGAGTTAGATTGGTTTATAAGAGAAGGTTTCCAATTCCAAGCCTACTTCGAAGCCCAAGGGCTTAGAAGATTTCTAGAAATGAAAGGTACTTTCTACCCTGATTTGGTGAAGGTGTTCTACACTTGTGCCAAAGGGTCTATGCAGAGGAATATGGTCTCCAAAGTCAAAGGTGTGACAATGGAGATTACCCCTGAGGTTTGGGAGTCTGTGGCTGGAGTTATTTGTGAGGGGACTAGGAGGTTTGATGAGGAACCTACTGGGTACAGCAAAATGGCCACATATAGGGAGATGTTGCATGATCCACACATGCGACTTAGGAATAGATTGGGTATTGGACTCATGACTCCTGAGGATAGACTCCTCCATTACATCATCACCTATGTGGTCACACCAAGGGCTACCAATCATGCCCAAGCAACGGATGACCTTCAGTTGGTCTATGGGTTGAAGAATAACATACCCATGAACTGGGTGCTTATCTTTGAAGAAATAATGCTAAAGTCTAAGAGATTGGTTAATTATCCATTCCCTTACCCTGTGCTTGTCTCTAGATTCATTGACCACTTCAACATAAATGTTGAAAATGAAGTGGTTGATAACACCAACTCCTCCAACAGCCTGATCAAGGAGAAGCATCTCACCAAAATGGGGATGAGGAAAACCCCTAATGGGTGGATCATGGCTGGTTAAGCCTCTCCTGTTGCTGTTGCTGTTGTTGAAGATCAAGTTGTTGCGGATTCAGAAGATGAGGAAAGGAATCGTCAACAGCCTCTCTATTCCCAGTTTGAGTCCTTGATGCTGGAGAAGATGAACTCTATGCTTAAGATACAAGACTTCAAAGCTGAAACTCATGAGGCTTTAGAAGAAATTAGGGAAAGGCTAGATTCCATAGAAGCAAACATGAATGATAATGCATCTGTAGAATTCTAGACTTATGTAGTTTGCTTTAAATTTTATGCTTTTATGTATTTGAACTATAGTATTTTTAAATTTCAAATTGTACTGGCTCCCTTAAAGCTTTATATAATACTTTCAGTTCATTATCCGTTGTGCCTTTACTGTTTTTGCCTTTTAACAAGCCAAATAGGGGGAAAATGTTTGTTTAAGGGGGAGAAGTGAATAATTAAGCATGTTCTGTATCATACTCTGTTTGCCCCTGTTTTTTGGTTCATTTTTGTCCAAAATCTTGAACTGAATGGATGTTGAAATTTAGGGGGAGCTATGATGTTAAAAGGAAGCTAATCAATATATATGACTTGTAATTGAATGCTACTTGAATCACAAATGCTTTTTACACTTGTTCTTGGCAAAGGCATTGAAAATTTTCAGGTTTGCAAAGCTTAAGGTTCTTCAAATTGATTCATAATTAACTCCAAGCCTTACTGTTAATCAACTAAAGATTTGACATGTTTAAAGCCAAAAAGGGGGAGATTATTGGTTTCAAAGGAATCATTTGAAGAATGGACAAAGAATCAAGCTTGGTTTTAGCTTTCAACATGCCTTGAAGTATTGAAGAATAACTTGTGATTAAATGTAAAAGGAAGGAGCATTTCTGGTGATCCAAGTGCATTGCATTCACATCATTCATTAAGTTAATTAGTTTAAGAAATAGAATTCACAAGGCTTTGATAAAACTGTTTAAGTTTTTGAATCAAATCAAAGGTTTTTGGAAAAATAAGTTTTCTACTGGTTTAATCGATTACATCAAGATAAGAATCGATTATTCTTAGTGCATTCTGGAAAACTTTTCAAGAACAATGTAATCGATTACGTATCGGCTTAATTGATTATTTTACCTTGGTTCACATATAAACTACCTTGATGAACATTTTAATTGATTACCAAAGAGCTGTAATCGATTACATAGGCTAAACAGAAAAAATCACCTCCCTGTCTTAATCGATTACCAAAGACAGTAATCGATTATATCATATGCCTATGTTTAACATGTTTTACTGCATTAATCGATTACCAGAATCTGTAATCGATTACATAGTGTATTTCAAGTTTGTGAAGCTTCCTGTCTTAATCTATTACCAGAATTCGTAATTGATTACATAGTGTATTTCAAGTTTGTGAAGCTTCCTGTCTTAATCGATTACCAGAATCCGTAATCGATTACATAGTGTATTTCAAGTTATGAAGCTTCTTGTCTTAATTGATTACAAGACAGAATAATTGATTATTCTGTTCGTTGCTCATATCCAGAAGTTTGTTGAACAGTTTAATCGATTACAGTCTTGAAATAATTGATTACATAAGCAAAATAATCGATTACAGGAGCGTATGTAATCGATTACTGACGGTTAGAAAGTTTGTTATAAGTAGAACCCTTGCTCAGCTTGTTTAATAACTTGATCAATTTCGTATTCTAAGCATAGATAAGCTTTCTAAACACATTCTTAGTGATATTATGGGTTCTATGAGTTCTTGCTATCACTAAAACACTTATGAGTTGTTAAGTGATTCTTGAAGCAAGAAGATTCTTTTCAAAGGATAAGGAAAGTAATGTTCTAAGATTGTTTTCATTATTCAACCTGTTGTATTCATTCATTTGCATGTCATTCACTGGATCATCAGGTGATTTCTTTCGTTAAACTTTGTGGTTGTAATTTTTTTGTGAACTTGTATTTGATTGTCTATTGTAATTGGGTTTCTTGCTTGTAATCTAGAGATAGAGTTTCTCTAGCGGTTATGCTGAGTAGTGTTCTCAGTGGGGTTGTCTCTAAGAATCTAATAGTGTTTTAGATTTATGAACTTTATCTAGGGTGGATAAAGAGAGACTTTGTAATTACTTGTAAGAACATAAAATTGCAATAGTGGAACTCCATTCTAGTATTGAGTGGAAGAAAACTGGATGTAGCTTCATAGTGTTTGATGTGAACCAGTATAAATTTTGTGTGCTTTGATCTTGATTTCTCTCTTGATTATATTCTGTTCAACTTGATTGTCTTGCTTTGTTTATTAATTCAATTTTGAGCTATTGGATACCTTGGACTAAACATTTGATTGAATAAGGATTCTTGGTTTCAAAAGTAATAAAGATCCTAAGGGAAAACTCTAATTTTGTTTAAGAAAATTTTAATTTACCAAGTCTAACCAATTCACGCCCTCTTGGTTAAGTGTGAAGTGTTCCTATATTTTACAATAACTTCCCCCATTTTACCATCACATATCAAACAACAATTTTCATTAAAGGAAACTTTGAGTCATTTGTCGCATAGTTGGCTTATGCTTATGAGATTGTGCTTCAAACCTTCCACATAAAACACATTTCTTATCTTTGTTTTGAAGTTGTCTCCTATATTTCTTTCTCCAATGATCTTTCCTTTATTATTATCACCATATGTGACATATCCTCCATCTTTAAGAATCAAGTTTGTGAGCATGGACATGTCACTTGTCATGTGTCTAGAGCAACCACTATCAAGGTACCATAATGTTGATTTTTCTCTTAGACACACCTGCAAAAATAAATTTAAGTAACAAAGATTGGTACCCAATGTAGGTTGGGTCCATAGGGTTAGTTAGATATCTTTTTCTTTTGGGCACCCAAATGCATTCACCATTAGGTACACAGTATCTTCTAGCATAGCACCTATGGGATGTATGACATTTTTTCATGCAATAATTGCAAGTGACAATTTTTTATGCTCTTTCAAAATGAGTCAATTGATAATGCTTTGTTTTTGAAAAGCCTTGATACTTTTGTTTTAGAGGCACAAACCTTGTTTTTCCAAAAGGTTTTGATCCATGTGTGTATCCTAAACCAGAAGTATCTCCAGCATATTTTTGTACACTTAGCATTTGATCTAAAGTGCATTTGCCTCTATAAAGCTTTTTCAAAAGATCAACCAAATAAGAATTTTCAGTTAGCAATATCATGCATTTTTCTTATTAACTCTTTTTGAAATCATCAAATTCCTTTTATAAAAGCTTGCATTTATCAACATTTGAAGATGATGAGGCACATACACACCTTGTAACTTGAAACAAGCTTTTCATTTGCTTCTTTCAAATTGCAAAGTTCAGATTGCAATTCAGCAATTTTGGTAACATGCCATTTAAGATTACTTTTCAACCTATTATTGGATTGTGCAAGTTTTTGGGTCTCTTCATGCATCTCATGGAAAGGATCAACAACATTATTATATTCAGAATTTACCTCTGATTCAGCACTTGAGAATTCTTCATCATCACTTATTGTAGAAGTGAAGCACACATTTTCTTCTTCATTCTCACTTGTTGATTCAGAAGTTGTTGAATCATCATCTTCCCATGCTATGTATGCCTTCTTTGGCTTCCCCTCTTTCTCTGTCTTCCTTTCATTGTATATAGGTTGTCTTGTCGGTGGAAAATCTTTAAATGTAATTTTCTTCCCTAATGTCTAGATCTATTCAATGACAAATTAAACATGTATATAGTTAATAATAATAACATGATTGTTTTTTCTTATTATCCAGTGATCAGAAATCATACCTGCAGATGAATTTGAAATAGCACCACCAACAATTCTACACTCTCTATCAACTCCTTGGTGTGAGCCTCTTGTGCTAAAATGTCCAGCAAATAAAATAAAGTGGTACGAAGTCGAAACTAGGTCAGGATGGCCGGGATGAGGTAAAGAATACTCCGACATATGATAATAGGCACTTATAAAAGAACATTAATTGTCAAAGTTATCGGGAAGGATGACGCAGACTAGTACATCCTGGTTACCTAGAAGTCTCGACAACTGAGCTAAGGGCAACTGTTACAGATTCTATATATGGGCTTACTGATAAGGCCCACTGAGAATTCTTCATCTTGGACTGTTGACCATAACCGTAAATGAAATAGTAGATCTTGAAAATAATAACAGCAAAGATCGTGATACCAAGCAATTAGAGATCTCGGCCAGGATTATCGGAAAGAATCTTCAACTGACCTAGAGGTAAGTTTAGTATAAATAAGGAATGCTTTCAGAGAAAAAGGTACAAACTCACTCGTTCTCTCTTCTCTTTCCATTAACACTGTGCACACACCTCACCCACTGACTGAGTATTATTTCGTGCATAGTGATCATATTTTTGGGAGTATTTCTTTTCTATAAATACCTTGAGAGAGGGCTTGATCCAATATTAAAATCACCAGCATCCTTGCTGGACATATCTGTTCGTAAGAAAATAGAACAAGTATAATCAATTAATTAAAAACAATGTTGGATATAATTTTTAAAATAATTATTATAAAAACTAACAATTTTTAATTATATAATAATTTATAATTAAACTAGAAAAATACTTGTGTATAGCACGGGCAGGAGAGAATAAAAAGCACCGGGCCTCTGTTTAGATAAATGTTATGTTTGAAAAAATTAGTTGAAAAGTTTGTTGGAAGTTGAATAAAAGTTGAAAGCTTTTAAGCTGGCTTATTAAATCATAAGTGCTCAGTAAAATTAATTATTGAAATAGTTAAAAAAGGTAAAATGACATATTTAAAAAAATAATAAGGAAATTGAATAAATATGTAAGGATAAAATAAAATAAAATATAAAAAGTAAAAAAGTAGAGTTTTAAAAAATGTTGAAAGTTAATTAAAATAATTATTTTACCAAATAATTAAATAAATTTTTCAACTAATAAAAAAACTAAAAACTAACTAAAATTGACTTAGTCAAAATGTTGACACAGCCAAAATGTTGACATTGGTGGGGGCTAAGGAATACAAAAGAATTAGCTTTTAATAACGAACAAGCCTATCCTGAAAGGGTGCTAGCTCTCGTTAGAATCTGGTCATTGCAGTGGTGTTGTGCTAAGTAAAGTCCTGCAACTTCTCGTTTTATGAATGGAATATTCATTGTTAAATATGTGCCTGAAGTTGTTATAACCAATCAACATATATAGGAGGAAGGTATGTGATTAAGTTGGGATGTAAAGGGGTGACTCTGATGCTTAGGATAGCTTAGGATATTATTTTGTATATGATGCTTAGGATAGCTTTACCTTATATGTTATCATTTTAGTCAGATGGATCCAACGATAAATAAAACTTAAAATAAATTTTAAGATTTTTTTTAATTTAAATATAAGAGTTATATTTGAGATTTTTGTGTTAATATATTTGGCATTTTTTTTTAAGAAAATTATCATGAATATAATTCTTTTAATTTGTTTCTTATGTAAAGCCTTTTTTATTTTATAAAAAATAAAAAATAAATTTTACTGATGAATCTAAAGCATGAATTTTAATTACTTTATCTTTGAGCTGTTCCTAGTTTTAGCCCTCTTCGATTATGGTATATTTACGTGAGATTCCTTCACATAAATATAGAGTAACCAGTACTAGATAAAAACCATGATCTATACTTTGTATTTTCTGCCGCTGGCTGTGGTATTACTTGTTCCACTATTAATGAATTGTGTTTCTTTGGCTGATAAAAAATATACAAGTGTAAAAACTATTTACTCTACTTATTACTATAAATAGTATAAGATAAACAAATTTTTTACACTGCATGTTAATACATTCTACTAAAATTTTAAAAGATATTGTGCTTGAAGAAATATTATTCTAACAACAAAACTAACCTAATTAAGCTGTTATTTGATGTTGCAGTTACAAATGGTAATTAACGAGTCAATGAGACTCTATCCTCCTGCAAACTTGCTTCCTAGAATGGCTTTTAAGGACATTGAATTGGGTGACGTTCATATTCCTAAAGGCTTATCAATTTGGATTCCAGTGTTGGCCATTCATCATAGTGAAGAACTATGGGGTAAAAATGCAAATTTGTTCAACCCTGAGAGGTTTGCTTCAAGATCATTTATGCCTGGCTGTTTCATACCATTTGCTTCTGGCCCTAGAAAGCGTGTTGGCCAAACATTTGCTATTATGGAAGCTAAGATTATATTGGCCATGTTGATCTCAAGGTTTAGCTTCACCATTTCGGAGAATTATGGGCATGCACCTGTGGTTGTCCTCACAATTAAGCCCAAATATGGTGTTGAAGTTTGCTTGAAGCCTTCAGATCCATGAGACATGTTCCTTCATTTTCTAGACTTCAGGGGTTCTATATTTAGGACGTTGTAATAATCTTGCTGAGTATCTTGGTGACTTTTACTTTTCAAAATTTACAGTGTAGAAAGAGCTCAAGTAATGATGCATGGCAAGGATTAGGATATGCACATTAAAAGTTTATTCTGAATCAGTAAAGAAAATAGGGGCCCTTGTTTGAATTTAATTTTGATGAATGTTAGTATAAAAATTTAGACTATTATAGTTAATTCAGTTCAGGATAGTATCATCATAAATTATATATATATATATATATATATATATATATATATATATATATTGCATTGTGTATAGATTTTAATTAAATTCTTTTATTTTTTTTGTTATAAAGTTTATAATACAACATGGAATAGATGATAAAAATTAAGATTCTGGCAAGTTAAAAGATATTTGATGTTAGATCTTTTTAATTAATTCAATGATATTTCAGTATAAACTTATACGAGATGCAATAAGTTAGATAATTTTTAAAGGCAAAATTTAAATAATCTTTGAGTGTCCATAAACAACTCAAATTTCATTTTAGGTGGTAAAAAGACTATAGAAAGAAAAAGAAAAATAAAAGGGAAAAAGTGGTGAGATGATAAGAAAGGAAGAGTGGGAAAAACAAATAGTGAAAATAAGAAGAGAAAGTGAAAGTGATTGTATGTTTATAATAAGTTAATAACCCAGCTACATTAAATACTTGTATCCTTCCATTATGTACATTGCATGCATTAGGACTTGGTTCCCAGAATCTTGATGAAAAAACCAGCAGACTCCATTCTAAACAAAGTACCAATATCAGTTGCCATGTATGCTCCAATCGATCAGTACATTTAACTTTAGATCCCACTGCAAAAATCTACATATAAGCCTTAATTTGTTGCACTTTTTGTATATCTTGAATATATTTACATGCATTCTATATATATTGGTTACCTCACCATTCACTCTTTCCTACAAATAAGCCTTTAACTTCTCTACTACTGTCAAAAGAGAGGAATTTCCCTCACAAGCCTCAACTAATACTTGCAATGTGGACTCTAACCAACTCTTTTCAGATAGTGGTGGCTTTTGATCATTAGCATTCATTCCCTGTAACAGAAGTTCCATTAGTAATGTGTGGCTACACCACCATAATGTATGTAAAACTGTAAACAAAGATGCAACAATGCAACAGATGTTGTGCCTTCTCTAGCTTCATTTAGTCCATGTCACATGCCAGATGGAAGTGATATTACACTACCAAAAACCAGTGCTTTTCTGGCGATTTCATTTTGGCGGTCTTAATAAGCCGCCACAAATGTACAATTTTTTTTTAAAAAAAAATTAACCACATTACGCATGTTACAGTACCGGTCACCAATTTCAAGATTTTAAGTATAATATATTATTTAAAAAAAAACTGCTACAGACCTTAATGGTTAGTAGAGTGACCGTAGCGTAGCAACGTTGCTTTCGCAGTACTTCAAATGGCTGAAAAGCAATCTCAGAGACAGAATCACAGAACCGAAGAGAAAGAGAAAGAGAAAGAAAAAGATAGATAGAGAGAGAGAGAGAGAGAGAGAGAGAGAATTTCTTTGACCGTCATTGAAGCTTTGCTTCTTCTATCTCTCACTCATAACAAAATTCCCCATACACATTCTTAATTTCCTCATTCTCTCCAATTTCAACACTGTTACGGTTCATAGTTCTTCCAATTAAGACAAAATTTGAGGAGTGTATGGTTCAATTGGAACTTCTATGCTGCGTTTTGTTCACTCAATGGACCAAGCTCCGGGAGGATTGAGCGGATCCGTGCACGACGGCGCCACGCTCGAGTCAATTCAATTCAATGAAGAAATTCAGGGAATCATGGCACCGGTGCCGGCACCGGAAAACGCGAACTCATTCACGACACTGCTTGAACTCCCTAGTTGTTCTCTTCATTCTTCACTTTGGTAATTTTCTTCTCTTCTTCATCTTTCTCCTATTTGAGCTTAAACCCTATGTATGACTTTGATGCATTTATCTGTGTGGTTTTGCTGCTCTTTTCTTATTTCCCCAATTTTTGATGATTCGTGTTGATCGGGTTTTGGGGGGTTTTAATTTGTTTTTGGGTTTTTTGCAAGGACACAAACAAGCATATCGCTGCATGAATTGAATTATGAAAGTGGAAAAAAGGTTGACAGGTTGGCTATATGTTTTTACCATGTTTTTGTTATAGTTATGCATATCCATCCTATCCGCTGATTTTGGTGGCCAATATTGCACCTCAGAATCTTAGATGTGAGATAGAATTCTTATTTAACAGACTAGTAGTTCAGCTTCTGTAGTGAACAAAGTTTGATCTGGCTTCTCACTAAATCAAAACTATAATAGGAATTTCAAAGTTATGATTTACTCTTCCTTTCACATCTTCATATATATATATATATATATATATATATATTCAACTTTATCATACATAAGTCCCATAAAATTGAGAGGAAGAAATTTATTTGCTTAAATCCTTTCATGTTGTGAAGAATATGAGCTGAAAAAGGAGGATAATAAAGATCATGATCTTAAAAAAGTGAAGCAAATAAATGTCATGAGAATTGCCAACTATATCAAAATCATCTTGAACTCTCAATGAGAGAAAATTCAACTTGAAATTTTATAAATTGATCTGTTTTGCAATAACAAGTCAGCTATTTTCATGAAAGAACCAAACAGAGTTAGATTGCTACTTTGATAATGAAAAGATTCAACCCAAGGTTCTAAATCTATAAAAAAAAAATTATAAATTGATATGTTTTTCTTTACTACTATATATTTAGATTTAGCCAAAATACTCTGTTACTCTTGTCTGTCTTATCTCTTTATCCCTCTGCCACTTGCATTTGCAGCTTGTCCCAGAGACGTGGGAACCAAGTCTTCAACTAGCAGCCGCTGTGCTTCCTAAGGTAACTATCATGTTTAAGTATTACATTAATAACCGCATGAAACCATTTATACTCGTTTTTTTAAAATTAAATATACATGTCTCACCTCTCTCACAAAGCATTCAAGGTTTCTGTTTTCAAATATTTATTTAGGAAACAATGAAAACAATTATTTTCTCTATTTCCATATTGAATTGGAAAAAGAGCTATCTATGACTGTATCAAGACTTGCAGTGATTTACAAGCAAAAAGAGTTGTGTTGTTTTCCTGCCTGGGCTTAGACAATTCCATCTGCTGTTTTAAAGGTACCACTTTCATTGTTGGAATCTTTCATTTAGACAACACTTTCTTATTATGTCATTGGTTACAGCCCCGAGAATCATCTCAAACATCCTCATCAAGCCACCCACTTCAAGAGGCTTCTAAGATAATTTTTTTAAAGTTTCTCACCATTGACTTTGTTGTAGTTTTAGGAGTAGACCAGTGAACCTTAATCACTATTGATTATTTTGAAGCTGTCACCAATGATGCATATAATTAAAATGAGATATAGACATATATAGTGTAGTGTAAATTTTTACATACATATAATTAAGTGAGATATAGACATATAAGTAAATGTTGTTAACAATGCTTAATTCTCATGATGCAAAGTGTCATGATTCTTTAGTTTATTTAATTACAATTACTAATGCGCTGAGAGCTACTTTGAACATGTTAACTTTCTCTTATTTGTTACAAATGACATGCGTACATGGCCTTTCAAGGCAAGTATAGAATAGACATAGAAACCTTATACCCAGAACTGTGATACTTCAAGGATCCACTTTGCTATTGAAAGTTACTGTTTGAATAAATTAAATCTCGATTTATTTTGCTTTTTCTACTTTCCCAATATAATCTATTAGGTTCTTCTTCCTTCATGATGTGACTGGATTTGAGATCTCATATCTGATAAAGGTATGCATTGTAGGTTTTGTGGCTGTTTTGCATTTGGTTAATTAGCAAATATGAGGCATATTCAATGGTTGTAACTTATTATCAACTTTTGCTCCGGATAATTTGCAGATTAAATTACTCTTTAAAGGCAGAGCTTGCACTAAAATAAGAGAAGCTGTAATGGGTTTGACAATACAGCTTGCACAAACAGCCCAGGAGAAACAATATATGCCTCAATATCACTAAATTAGCATCAACATTATTCTCATTAGTCCATAATGTATAAAATATAAAACCACCTTCAACATGCTTACCTAGAAAACTATATTAATTAGTTATCTATAAGAATCTAGCTAGCTAATTATCTCTTATACATCTCCCTCTATAAATGTATCCCTTTGCTTTCAATGTATCTCATTAGTTACTTGCATTCTAACTTGGTTTTCTTCTTCTGGTTCTCTTCTTCATTCCAGTGCCTTTTTTTTCTCTCTCTCTAACCATTGCTTTTACTTACCGGAAATAGCCATTCTCTGTCACTGTTTTATTCAATGAAAGTGATTCCCTCCTCCTATTGTCATCTCTCAACTTTATCCTAAATTGCTTTGTTAGATTGTTTTGTTTGATATTATGTTTTATTTTTCTAACATCGAAAACCAACAATGGCATGCATATTTATGTATGGAATTCTAAAATTTTGGCACTCTTTTTTTGTGTTTAATTAACCATGAATGAATGCTTTTATTTTGTTTTTTGTTGTGCAGAAAGGAAGGAAAGTGAGAAGTGGTGAAAATGTTTACATGCATAGCGTGTATGAAACAAGCGGCAGAGGAGAAGGAAGTTGAGGGCGAGAGTGGCATGTCGAGTACAAATAAAAAAGCCAAACGCCTGACTGCGCTGGTTCTTACTCTTCACACCATACAAACCTTTTCTTTAGGTGAAAACAAACAAAATCAAACTAAATATTGGGATGGGGACCACCCCCTTTCAATCTTTTACCTCCACGTAATAATAATATAGTACAAATGTTTTCATTATGCTAAAATAAACTTAGAAAAAAAAATAATATTAATATAATATAATTTATGATGTGATTAATAGAAATAAAAATAATTTGTGGAGTATTTAGAGTAAGAAATGTTTACATACGGTTGCTCATGATGTATGTATGAGAGGGCCACTCTTGTTTTGGTTTAGGATGACGTAAGTGTGTGTTATGTTTGGCATTTTTGCTGTTGAGGAAGGTCCACTTTCTCCCACGGTTTGGATTTTTTCTTTTGTGTATAACAGGGAGGCAGAGGGATACTGCCAATCAATGTTGTCAAACTCAAGGATCGGACGAGGATCGGAAAGGGGTTAAAAGATCGTAACTCGAGGATCGTAACTCGGATCGTAAGAGTTACGTGTATAATGTAAAATTATATTATATATTCATATATAATTAATATTATTTAATTAAGAAAAATTCATCCATAATTTCATACTCAAAAATTCAAAATAAGAATTAAAGTATTAAAATTGACAACACAAGTAAAATATATTAATAATAAAAAAAAGAGTGTAAATAACAAACACTTCAATTAAAACAAGTCCAAATTTTAATAAACAAAATAAGCGAAAAATCTATTTCGAAAGGTAAAATAGAAACTGCATAAAGCAATAATAGTGGTGCAGAAAGTAACATTATTTATATGGCCCATATTAGGCCCAAATTGCTTTACCCTATTGTTCACTCATCCACGGCAGCTGGCAGCTTTGTGAACACTTACGCTTTCTTCTCTAGTGTTTCGTCTTCTTCTATGCATATTCATCCTTCTCTCTTCAACATATGGGATGAAAACGAAGAAGGAAACTCACGCACCAACAGTGGCAACGAGGAACAACAACGATGAGCAGCGAGTCAGTGACAAGCAGCAGCGGTGATGAGGCTGAGCAGCAGAGACGAAAAAGAGGCGCAGACCGCACGAGCCCTAATCGAAACTAAAGAGTAAGCCATTTTTGGGTTTTTTTCTTTCTCCAACCGAAAGATCGACACGGATCGCCGATCCGTGAAAAACGCGAGCAAGATCGCGATCTGCTAACGATCCCTGGCGTGTCTGATCCTCCTGCCGAGTTAGCACAGGGAACCTCCTGGAAATCGCAAGATCGTACGAGTATACAAGTATACTCGCGATCTTGACAACCTTGCTGCCAATCCTAACTTATAGTGGAGATCTCCCTCAGTGGGCTCGGTATTTTCCACAAGCTAATAAGGGTATGTAGAATCATGCTTTCATTTATAAATTAGAAAATGCAAGTTGTTGAAAAGAGTGAAAACTGAAAATATGAGTATGTGACTTCAACCATTCTTTTTAAATTATTAGAAACATTCTTACTAATCATGTTTTTATTTGAGTCTTTAACAATGTAGTTAATGAATATTTATTTGTAGGCACTAAGACGTCAAGCTCAAAATCGCGAGGCGGCTCGGAAATGTCGGCTGGGGAAGAAGTTTGCCAAAAATGAATTTATAGGAAGTTAGCCAGTGTTTATAATCTGATTCTTACTTATGTAATTCATGGTGAACTACAAGTTGCTTCCATGATATGAATATTCTAAAGTTAACACTTAGAAGACCTTTTTTTTTTATGGAATAGTCAAATTTCATTTAACATTTATCTTGTGATTACATAAGTACTTTTCATTAGTGCATGAAGAAATAAGCTTATAGCATGTGGCAATATTTAATATGGAACTCCTACTTTCAGGGATAACTTTGTTTGAACTTGAATATGTACAATGGATTGAAGAGCAAGATAGATAGAATAAAGAACTGAGAAATACATTACAAACTCAAGCATTGAAATGCAGCTTCAACCACTTTTTGAGAGTCGCTTGAGCCACTACTCAAATCTTTTCATAATGAAAGCAAAAGCATTTGAGTGTAAGCTTGGATAAAAATTACGTTTGAAATTTTTAATGACATGTTATAATATTTATAATTACAATAATTATTATAGTATTGAAATTTGAGAAAATAGAAATTTAATACATTATCTCAATTTTTATACTTAATCAAATAGAAATGAAAATAATTATAAAACTAATGGAATGATTAAAACTGGAGAAATATTAATGAGTTTTTTTTTATAAAAAACATTATTTTTGGAAAAAAAATATTGTTTTTGGCAAAAAAAAGAAAAACACACTTTGTGGCGGTTTCTTAGCCGCCAGAAATATAAAACGTGAAAAGAAAGTAAAAATAATTTGTGACAGTTATTAGCCACCACAATGTTTTTAACGGATTTACCAGCGTTCCATCTAAAGTCGCCACAATGTTTTCTGACGTCGTTACTTTTGTTGGTCAATCGTGATTGTCAGGAATTAACTTTGTGGCGGTTTTTAGCCGCCAGAAATCGCTCTTTTAGCCGCCACAAAAATATCATTTTTTTTGTAGTGTTACAATTATACACATAAACAGGCTGGAACTTTAGTTACACCTAAACCAGTCAAATTGTGTGCATAATGATTAACTGCAACATACAATATTCATTTTCTGAAAATAAGGAAAAGAAAAGCATGTATCTTCACTCAGTCACAGCAGGTAGTTGATAATACCAAGTACCAACAGCTTGGACCTAAAATAAAATTTACCTAAAGTGACATCAAAAGCTCAGGTTCTGGACCAAATAGCCTCCCAGTCAATTAATTTGCCAACTTCGTTCTCATTCTTTGTCATATGCCCAGTTTTGTCTTCCCAAATATAGTGCAATGGCTTATCAAGCACATATGAAAGGAAGTGCAATGCAAGGGCCTTTGTTTGTCCAAGAATCTAAAAAAACAAAACATTTGGCAGATGATGTGTTATTAAAGAGGAAATATAATAAATTTTCTTTATTTTACATGCACTAGTACAAAAAAGACACTTTCTACCTGGACTTGGAAGTTATATATATATATATATATATATATATATATATATATATATATATATACACACACACACAAAATTTTGGGGGTGTAACTTATTTTTGAAATATGTAAGTGATGTTGTAAATTAAATAAATGTTGTAATGGTTTATATATAATAGTTTATGGTAAAAATGTATAGAAGAAATTAAGATGACAACAAATTATTTCCTTTTTAGTATAGATTATGAAGCCTTACTAATGTTGCATCCAACTGAAATATACATCAGTTACCACACATAACATACCACACTTCTAGTGAGTGTCATTGCCTCTTTAATTGTATAACCAACAGCACCACACTACTACAAAAGTATGTTTTTACGACATGGCTTCTACAACGGTTGTGTGGAAAAATCATCTTCATTTTATAGGCGGTGACAATTTTGTAATTATTGGGAAAATTACAACGACGGTTATTGGGCAAACGTCCTTGAAAGGACAAAACGAAGACGGTTTCTAACAAGACCCCCATCATTTTATTAGGTTCATAGACGATTATCTAAAACTGACGTCGTTATGGACAATTCAAATACGGTTTTATTGATAACCATCTTTGTTGTTTGTTGTCCCGATTTTGAAATTAGGTTTCATTAAGCGTGCCCTTCTCGACATAATAGCACACCATCATCTTCCCCAGCCTAGTTCCGGCCACACCCATCTTCAAATCACTTTCGAAGAGCCCAACAAAGCATTCTTCAGACTTGAAATACCCCACACACGTCCTTTCACTCCGACATTGACAAGCAGAAGCTTTCATAGTCCGATGACGTTCGATCCACCATCTCCACTTTCTCGGTCACCGTTGAAGCCGCAATCTTGTTGCTTATGCCTTATTGTTGTTGTCATTTGGGTAAGTAACTACTTCCATTTAGTTGATCCTCCTATGTTTACAACATTTGTGTATATTGTAACATTGTAAATCACTGGTCATTTACTTGGAACTTCACCCTATTTTTCAGAGAAATAATGAAAGAATGTTGTTCTATATACAGGATTTAAGTAACCCAGTATGTCATTAACTGTACAAAATAAGTGGTTAGTGTGGTACACGTGATATAATCTGATCCCTTAGTCGTTGCTGGGCTGGACAATATGTAAGTTAAAAAATGTAGCCCCTAAACCCACAATATACTGATGTTGAAGTTGAATATGTCATGATTAATTGTGTAGGTTTTCATTATGGGTTACTCAGCATGAAAACACAGGAAATTACCTATTATCTCTAACACCATTTATATCCAAAATTCTTATAATATGCTCTTTTGTCTATATATTTAAAATCAATATAGATATTAACTAAATTCAAGTTGAGTGGTAGTAAACACTTAGAAAATAAGTTTTCAAATAACTTGAAGAAGATGAATAAGTCATACACTACCTGTCATTTAATTTCTTGAAGAAGATGAATAACATAGAAATAATATAGAATAGAATGGTCAATTTATTTTCGTATAACTTATTTTGTACTAAATTCGCTCTTGCAGTGTTGTGTCGTGAGTCGCAATCCCATTCGAACTTGAAGGCTACAACCGTTAGGCACCGTCGATCTACAACCGCTGGACGTCGACATGCATCCCGGCATTGGATGTGTTTGAGCATTCAATTTCATTGGTATATCCTTCCCCATTCCAACTGGTTTTTTTTTCTGCTTTTTTTTTTCCTGATCTCAGAATTCAATTTAAGATTTGAATGCTCCCCATGCAGTCGTATGAATTGTGTTGTGCTTCTATCATTTACTTTAGGATCAAGTGTGAATCATTTTAGTTATACTTTAATGATTTATCTCATTTCATGGTATTGGTATCGTGCAAAATTTGGCACGTCATATCTGAATTTGTAACTGGCAATGCTCTGCTATAAAATTCTACTACGGTTTTGTATATAAAATCATCTTTGTATATAAACAAAAAAAGATGATTTTGACTTAAAAACTGTCTTTGTAAGCATGTAACAAAAAAAAACAATATCAACGAAGACGATTTTTACAACCGTCGTCGAATGTCATGGTTTTCTATGACATGCGCAACAACGACGGTTGTAGAACCGTCATTGTAAAGGGTTTAGAACCGTCGTTGTTTTGCTTCCCTGTAGTAGTGCCAGGATCTCCCTCAGTACGTAGATAGTCTTGTTCAGTGGTATTATCTATATCATGACAAAAAATTGTCACGTAAAGAAAATTCAAAATTTATATTTAAACCTCCACCTTAATTCAATTCCAAAATAATCAGGATATCAAAGAATATGGTGATATACAACAAATGCTAAGATTTGATGGATAGAGATGCTAACAGAAATACAGAATCATCAAGATATCAATGGATATCCATGAATACTCAAATTTATATTTCCACCCGGAAGACAATGCAATTAGAATAATACAGTTGATAAGTGCCATATTTCAGTTAACTTCATGTTTAAAATATTGGCACTTATCTTTTGATTTCTTTCATTTAGCTTATAAATTTCCCTAAACCTAGTTAATTAGCACCTTATACTTGTGTTTAAAGTGTTTCGAAAGATTAATCCAAATCATGTTGTGTGTTTGATAGATTTTGTGGATTTTTTAGGCTTCCGGATATCAAAGCAAGCAAAGAAGGCTTATATAGCAAGTATGAGAGGTGCAACAAGCATTTCAGGCCCAAAAACCGACATGGCCCAAAGCTTTCTTCAACATTAAGACTTTGACTCTCCCAGGCGACCAACCATAGTGTATTTTGCTCTCCCGGGCGAGCTACAAGTTCCAAAAGGATATGTTAAGCTGGCCCAGCGACCAAAACATGAAGAAAATGGTGGCCTGAGCGAGTGAAGCTGGCAGGAGGCAAAAACCTATAAATAGGCCACGAATTTGAAGAGGAAATGCATTCTTTTGGCTTCATTTCTTGATGCTTGTTCTTTAGGCTTAGGAGGTTAAATAGTAGTATTAGGTAGATTAAGAAAGTGAGAGAAGTGAGGATTAGCGGGGAAACTCTGTCGGAGAGAAGCGATGTAACACCCTAAAATTTTGGAATCACAGTCAATTCTTGGGGTAAGACATTAACTAGAGACAGTACAGAAGAAATTAGGGAAAATGACGAAAATACCCTGGACATTTTGAAAATGACCAAATTGCCCCTAGGCATTCTAACAAGATATTTGAAGGAGGACGTTATAAATACTCTTAGATGGTTGGAAAATGAGCAAGAGTACCCTTAGGG
>PYAF01001970.1:6769-31742 GCA_007407185.1 Glycine tomentella
ACTGGATGATAGAAGTTCTGTACAAAATAGTGGTGTGAGTGTTGAGGCTTTTTCGGAACACTTCTCTAGTGCATCAGATAAAAATCCTATTCGAGCTTCGATGCCTTACTTTGGTGTAATTGAAGAAATATGGGAAGTTGATTACAATGAATTCAGAGTGCCGGTCTTTAAGTGTAACTGGGTTAATGGAAACACTGGCATTCATGTAGACCAATATGGTTTTACGTTAGTTGATTTTCATAAACTAGGTTACAAGGATGAGCCTTTCATCATGGCTTCACAAGCTAGACAAGTCTTTTATGTGCAGGATCCTTCAAATTCAAGGTTGTCCGTGGTCATTCAAGGAAGAACAATTGGCATAGTCGAAGAAAGTCAACAACCTCCACAAGACAAACATGACGTACCGTCATTGTTTATGCAAATATCTCCCATTGGTGACGAACATATGGTGGACGATGAGCATGCAAATCGTACGGATCATGAAGAAGGATTATGGGAAAACAACAAAGCTTAAGTTAGCAATCTCAAACATTTTGTGTTCTTTATTGCATCCTATTTTGGCCTTGTGTTTGATGGTTTTACGAAATTGTTTAAGTTTCATTTCTATTTACGTTTCTTGTTAAATGATTATAACTTAATTGCTTTTATATTTTTTTTGCAGACAAAAAATGGCAACACCACCACGGTCCCCTCCTCCTGCAGATGAACCTTCTGAGTGTCAGTCGAGAAAGACCAGGCAAGCAACGCGACTAAGAAGCTTGACATCACGGAACTTGGACCAGCGTAGACCCACCGTTCAAGTAAATCCTCAAACTGGGAGAGGCTCAGGTCCCAACAGACACAAGTTCCACAGCTACCTAGGAGTTGTAGCTCGAGAAAAAATTCCTATTATCCACCAAACATGGAAAGATGTGCCTGAAAATCTTAAGCAGCTAATATGGGATGACATAATGGTATTTAAAAAAAATATTTGTTTCTTGTGAGCTTAAGTCAATTAATTGTTAGCTGTTATGTAATATACGTAATGTGAGTTGTTGTTGGCACAGGGAAAATTTGACATCCCGGACCCAATTCAAGTGAGGAAGAAGGTGATGTCATCTGTGGCCACTAGATGGAGGCAATTTAAGTCTTCGCTGACTTGTAGATACATATATAGTGATAAACATGGTGAAGATAAACACCTCGCTGTTGTTAAGTATGGACTGGATCTGGAAACTTGGGAGGCATTTTCAGCAACCAGGGAAAATCCTAATTGGCAGGTTTCACAACTTGTTTACAAAACTAATACAAGTATTTATCATACATTATTGATTTTCATATACTTCAATGTTTAACTGGTGTCAAGTTTGATGGTAATCACAGGGGATTAGAAAAAAAGCCCAGGAAATTCAGAAGTTCAATGATTGCCCACACATCCTATCTCGGGGGGGTTATGAGTTGCTGGAAAAACGACTCATGGAAGAAAAGATTAAGAAACGACAACAAGATGCCCAATACACTGAGAACCCAACATTGGTCGATGAACCACCTTCTCCAATTGCAAGGCATGTTAAGTGGAAGATGGCTCGAACCAAAAAGTTTGGAAGAATGACATCTACAGCGAGCCAAGAAATAGCAGATAGAATAGTGAGATAATTTAATATATTTGTGTTTATTGTCTCATTTGGTAAAAGAGTTAATTTTGTGGTTGTTATGTTCTTTGTAATGCAGGACTCGTTAGAAGAGCAAACAACACAGGGGAGCTTTGTTCCCCATGGTCGAAATGATATTCTTAACACTGCACTAGGAAGACCAGAGCACCCTGGTCGTGTTCGTGTAGCAGGGACTGGTGTCACCATACGCCAATATTTTGGACAGGCCTCCCGTGGGTCTACTAGTTCTTTGACAGCCATCAGTCAGGCTGATTTGTCGGACCTGATTAAAAATATGAAAGAAGAATGGATTAGACAACAAGAAGAAGCAACCAATAAAACAATTGAAAAAAAACTACAAGAGGTTAGGGACATAATGAGACAAGAGTTGAAGGAGGTAATCAAAATGGAGTTGTCCCAAATCGCATCACCACCTTCCCCTCCTGCTGACTTGGATTGTCAGCAAGTTGTAGCACGTGTTAGCACAAAGGAGAGTTGTGCTGAGCAAGCAGCGAATGCATCTGGTGGCAACCATGTCACCAAAGTGTCACCTACCATGGAACTACTTGTGGTGTGTGATCAATCTACGAAGCTGGTTGCCAGGGGAAAAGTTGAGCACGGGGTATCCACCATACACAATGTGCCCTATGCAGATGATGTCGTGAGAGTTTCTGTCTTAGAAATTATTGATGGGGATGCTGAAGTCCCTATCCCGTCATCTGAAATCAAATATGTGAGAGAGACCCTTGGCACTTTTGTTGCGTGGCCCACATATCTTGTGAGACGTATTCCTCCCCAGGTAATCATGCATCGAGTTTTTCGTTTAAATTACAACAACTTGAAATTTTTTTTTGATCAGCAAGTTGTTTGAATTTTAATATACCTTGTTGATTATGTTGCGTATTCAATATTTAATTAACATGATGTGGTTATATACATTGATAGGATTTAGAGTTGTGTAAAAAAAAATCCAATGAAACAGTTCAAAGGTCGCGCACTGACTGTGGAGATGACCCATTGGGCAACCTTATTCAGAACCTATTTGATTTTTACAAGAACCCGGTGGAGTTGGTGTGGGATGGAGCTAAATTTGGGGTCCACAATGCAATGACATCATTCTTCATCACCTTTGCTGATGTGACAGAAATTGTTTCAGGCGACAAATGTTTGAACATTTCTAACCTTCAATTGTGGATGATGTAAGTACATTAAGGTTCACCATGTGCGGTACAAAGTACAATTCATACACCATTAAACTTTGGATTCATGTTACACTTTGAGATGTTGTGTGTTAAAATTAGGTTTATGGAAGAACAAACTACAACCTTAGGGCATGATTCGGTCTATGGATTTCTTGAGCCTCAATCGATACACAACGCAAAGGAAAGAAGTGAAGACTGTCAAAAATACATCGAAACATGGGTCAAGGAATCACAACGACAATTGTACCTGGGAGCTTACTTCAATGAGTAAGCTAAAGAAATGTTTGGAAATGCTTGCTTATATATGGATGATAATAACTAACAATTATATTCATTGCAGGGCCCATTGGCAACTTGTTGTACTATGTCCTTGGTCTTATGAGGTTGTTTGGTTTTGTTCATTACATAGGAAGCCTGATGTTCACATCAAAAGCGCAATTAACAAGTAAGTTGAAGAATTTGATTACAAAAAATTATCTATGTAATACCCTACATTCATGTTTTTTTATGGGAATTTTAGGGCATTGAAGACATTGCAGCCAACATTTCGTGTTAAAACTTCTAATGTCATGCCTAAATGGATTGAAGTGAAGGTTAGAAATTTTATCATTACATTATGGACAGTTAGTATTGAAGCTGTTCATGTTTCATATGGCGAAAATTCACGTATAATATTTGTTGTCTGTTGTTAGAGCCATTTTCAAACAGGAGGATATGAATGTGGCTATTACATCATGCATTGGATGTGGAACATTGTCAGTGGGAGTGTCAAGAGTGAATGGAACAAGGTATATTAAATTTTGTATGCATTGTGTTTCAACTTTTTAAAAGTATTAAAAGAAAACATCATTAATTATGTATAATTGTGTTATGTTGCTGTTGGTTGTGTTTGATGCAGTGGTTTCTCGATTCGACACCATTAGACATGGCGTCCATAACAACAATTCGGAACAAATGGGCAACATATTTGTTAGAAGTTAAAAGGAAGATGCTGAGACAACATTAGTGATTATAGCACAAACTAGTAGCCTATTGTATATTATATGTATATTATTGGTAAAAACTTACACCAAAATGTACAAGTAAGTGTAGGATGTTTGTGATTTCGCATGGTTTTGGCTATGATGCAATCTGCTTATTATCAGGTTTTGGTCATCTATATTTCATTGGGTAAACATTAAAATATATTATCCTGTTCTGTGACAGAAATGGATAAAACTGGTTTCAATTCATAAATATGTTTCAATTTACTGCAGGTGACATCGAATTTAAGCAGAATAATTAAGTTTCTGTCTGCTGAAAAACAAATTGTAACTGCCAATCCTGACTTAAACTTGGTGTAAGTTGGTTACTGTAATTCAATTCAGCAACTTGCTTTAAACTATTCAGCTTTTATAACTGAAAAATTTGTTGATTTGATATTTTTTATAGGTTGCTTTGTGATGAAGATGATTTTGTGGTGTTAGCTTGTGATGGCATATGGTATTATTATACTTCCCCGTTTCTTGCAACAACATGTGAATGTTGTGTTTGTAGGATGTAATTTACTCTTTTGTTGTACACCTTTTAAAGTATGAAATTGATAAGGTGAAAATGTCAATTCTTGGCAGAACTTGGGGATGAATGTAAAACTAAGCTTTTGAATGTCAATTATTTTTGTGATTCAACCTGCAAGATGTTCCAGATGTTATGCTTTTGAATGATCCAGCCAATCACCTGGGTTTTCCGTTGATGTTATACCTTTAAGCAATTTATTGTAAATGTGAATGATCTGAAGTAAAACATAATTGAATTGCTTTACTTCTAATATACCTTTGGTATTCCTAGCAGAAAAATGTTATTGTTTCATATGGGGAAGTTTATGAGAGACAGGCGCAGAAGCTTATTTGGAAATGCAGAATATGGGGTGAACAAGGACAGGCAGCCCTTGACAAGTCTAGTATTTGCTTACTTAACTGTGGTCCTACTGGTTCTGAAACACCTAAGAATCTTGTTCTTGGTGGGGTTGGAAGCATCACTGTAGTTGATGGATCTAAAGTTGAAGCGGGAGACCTCAGAAACAATGTTTTGGGTATGTGACTTCTTGTTGTACATTGGTTATGTGTTTGTGAATCTCTTTTGGTTCTGATTTTTCCCCTTATTTGTAGTGGATGAAGCAAGTCTTGGGAAGTCAAAGGCAAAATGTGTGTGCTCATTTCTTCAAGAGCTGAATGATGCAGTTAAAGCAAAATTTGTAGAAGAGTGTCCAGAAACATTAATTGAGACAAATCCATCATTCTTTTCTCAATTTACTTTCGTTGTTGCCACTCAGGTATGCTACTATACTGCAGACAACTCATATGAGACATAATAATGGAGCATAATAATGGATTGTTTTCTGAGAGCTTGTATGGTTAAATTTTATAGGATCCTAGGAGGTGAAAGAATAATAAAATTAAAGAAAACTGAGTTATGTTTTTCTGAATTTCTTAAAGTTAATTTATCTAACAGGTAAAAAAAAAAAAGCAAGGTCTACACATCGTTAAATTTTAATGACTTTATATCACTATATGCACTAAATTAAATTAAAAGCGTATAATTTTTGCAGTTCCTAAATAAGTTCAATTTAGAAAAACTTCATCCTTTATTTTGTAGGGTGGACTTGGATGATGAAATGCCTCTTTTTCCTTGATAATAATAATAATATGTCTTCAGTTGCAGTATTGCTGTGTCAACTTAATACATTTTCTATTTTATATCTACAACAGTGTTGACTAATAAGATACTTGAGGCCCAATAATTAGTGAAAGAAGGAAAAAGATTGGTGGCCAATAATCTAGATTACTATATTTGCTAAAAATCTTAACCTGTATACTCTAGTTTTGCCATGAAAGCTCATAAAAACTAATATTTTGGTGTTGTTTTGCTGGATAGAACTATTAACTCTTTTATTTGTGTATTTCTTTTTTTTTTTTGGGGGGGGGGGGGGTTGTATGTGTCTGTGTGTGTTTACTTTGTTGGTTTTTCATCTTCTGCATTTGACTGGTTTACAGTCTAGTGTCTTTGGAATTTGTTGGATGTGAAACAAGTTATCCACTTTGTTACTTTAATACTAATCAACTTATACAGGTTCTAGGTGTAATTAAATATAGATGGAATGCATTACCTGTTGACCAGCGAGATAGAATGAAAATTTTCATCTCTGATGTTATTGTACAGGTATCAACCACACTTGATTTGTTTTTTTGTTGATTCTTGTAGTCCTTCTGCATCTTTTGTCTTGTTATTCACCCTTTTTTTTTGCATAGCTTTCTGGCAATGAGGCTTCATTTCCAACAAATCGGTTGTATGTCAAAAAAGTCAATATTATACATTATAAATGTACCATATCATGCTTGTTGCACATTTCAGAATGGACCCACCTTTCTGTATCTTGAATTGTTGTGCCTAAATTTTCTTCCTTTTTGTTGTGTCTGTGTAGCACTTCTTCCTCCTCTACTTTTTGCCCGTACTATTTTTAGTGTGCTTGATGAGTTTCAAGTTTCTATTAACAATAATAGGACTTCAGGTGCTGTCTCTTTAATGTTTGGTCATAACCTTGGTCTTGATTGTTAAAATCAATGGCTGGAGATTCTCTCTTCCCCACAAATAACATCTATGTAGCAAAATAGGATCCTGTCCTTTTTGGGTGCTTGGTACATATTTTGGCCGTCATTTACTACATTGATATCTGTCATTTGTTTTTTTTATACTTCTCTCTTTCTAAAGAGGATTTCTTATCCTCCTTTACCTCTAAATTTTCTTTTCAGTCTTAATAAATTCCTACTAGAAAAACAATTAAGAGAACCATTTTAGTTTTTCATACTGCTCCTTCGATACACCATCTTCCCCAAAAATAATAATATATTAGTATACTTGTTAGTGAATTAATTAAAATACAATGCTGTAAATGTAATCTAATGAATAAAATCAAATCTGGTGAAATTATCTGTAATAACTATGGGCTATCTTCCTCCATTTTTCTTTATTATTTTGTCACCCTTTTACTTTCTCTTTCTTCAATAAGTTTTATTTAATTTTTTCTTTAAACAATATATTTTGTGAAAAATCTGTTTTGGGAGGTAAACAATATATTGATGTTTATTATTTTGTCACTCTTTTTCTTTAATTTTTTTTCTTCATTTTGGGCATATACCTTTTGATTTAGGGAGTCTATTATTATGCTGACATTACCAAACGCATATATTTGATGACCGTTGTGCATTCTACCAGGTTTAATCTTGAATAGCAAACCATGTTGCTGAGCATGAGCCTTAGTAAGTTTTTTCAAGCTCAATTCATCAGCACCATCTGCGTTGACTGCACCGCCCAAGCTAGCAGCAGCTTGCTGTTGAGTATAGGCTGCTGCTTTCTGTTGAGCCTCAAATTGCCTTTGCTCAAGTACCCTAACATAGCTTATATTCTCCTTTAAACCAGGTTGAACCACCTCCATACCTTCAACAGCCTGGTTCATTATATCAAGACCGCAATTAAGCTGGTATCTGATACTTTCATTTGCCAATAGTTCTTTTGTAATGAGTTCTTTCCATCCCAAATATCATTTTGTAACTTCTTCAAAATTAGGATTTGAGCACAACCAATGATACAAAACCTGAAGCCATTTGGCAAAGAAGAATTTCTCCATCATATGAACCATCAGGTGAATAGGAATAGCAGAAGCCCAGTTCATAACCCAATAAAACTGATCAACCATCAGTGATGTCTCCCTCTGTCTTCTCAAATCTCTATCAATCTCTTGGATGTCAGCCTCAGCCAAACGAACTATTAATGCTACATTATGCTGAAGTTCTGGCATCGGGACATCATTTTCTTTTGCTTTCTCCTGGGCATTTAAATCAGACAAATTTGTTAATACCCGAACCTATGGCCCCCTCATATCATAAACCTTCTGAACAACCTCCAGCTGTTGTTCTTGCTTGCTCCTCAACAACTCCTCTGCAGTTATATACTGTTCCTCCTTTATCTTCTTCGACCTTGCTTGCTTTGATAAAAATGCATTATGTAACTGGTATCTCAGATACATCTAAATAATTAATATTTGATATATTTATGCATTGGACTTGATTGCTGCAAAAATGTGGACATGACTAGTTCAAAATTGTTATTTAGACATCTTTAAATAAAAAATATAAATATGCATTTACACAGCACGTGCATAATGCTACCTTTATAAAAGGTATTTTCTGGTGTTTGGTTACTGAACCCCCCAGTCATTGCAATAAGTTAATTTTGCTTGTCAGGGTTTTATAGTGGTTTAATTCCAATTTAAGAAGCATGTTGTATTTGCTGAATGATTATTCTTTGGGTAACATAGAAAACAAGAGGCTATTTCTTACATGTAATTAGCTTGCTTGTGCTGGTCCTCTTGTTTTTGTAGCAACTGTTTTAAATCCACTATATGGCCTTTTAGACAGCTTCGAATGGTAGCCAAAAGGTCATTTCATGGAGGAGGGTAGCTACCTGGGTGTACAAGTGTCAGGATGACGCTTAGAACATGAGTTGCATGGTACTTATTTTGTTTAGAATGTAATTTCTTGATTCCTGCCTGCTGTGTAGTTATTAGAATTGAGTTTGATGATTGTCACTGATCATAGTTTGGCTTTATATGCAGCTGGGATAATTGTTGAAGCTATTTTCTGGTCTTCATGGTGATGGATTTTTGTAGGTTACTGGACCAATGCTGCATTATTATGCTAATGGGAACTTTGTTACTGGAGATGCAGCTTAATGCACCAAATGTCGTATCTGTGCATAGAATTTGCCTTCACTGGTATGCTAACTTGATTTTTTGAGTATGCATTGTTCATTACTATAGCCTCCTAGTCTATATATATTTTATGGAATTGTTTGGACTTGTGACGCCACCTAAAGACAGATACCAAATCCTGATTGATTATGTGTGGTTCAAAACTTAAGGATGGTTAAAGATTTGTGATAAGTAGAAGAGTCATTTAGTCATTGAAATTGGTTGTACTGTGATAGGGCATACTTATTTCTACCCAAAAAAAAGGTCAACTAAGAAACTAACCAATTATCATTTGCTTTAGTTTTATAAAATGTGTTTACAGTTTGATACATAATTTCCTTTATGGTATGCAGAGGATATCTATTGGATATTTCTTGGCCTCAATATCAGACATTTGGCTTGTAAACCATAATATTTTGGTTGACTCACCTGCAGGTTTTGTGAGGAAATACTCCATTCAGTGGTTAGTTCAATAGGACTTGTGTTTAGTGCTTTCAATGGACTGAGCATGGCAATTAAAAGCTTCAATTTCTATGTTCATTGTCAATATAAAAACTTCATTTTCCTCTCTGTAAGTAACTAACAGTTATTTACCTAACTGTTTTTATTATGACATAGTTTTGTTTTTTTATATGTCAACTGCTATACAACTTGATAGTAATTAGAAAGATAAATCTTTGTTTTATCAGAAAACTCAATTGGAATTGCTGAATAATTCATGAAATTTCTTTTATTTCACTCAAGAATTGTTGGCAACACATTTATCTCGTGAAATCACTTTCATTTCAGTTCCCGTGGAGACCCCTATCTCTTGTACAACAATTACTAATTTTTGTCCTCTCCTTCACAACAACTCTGCTCTCTTATTTATAATACAAAAACCCGAAATAACTTGTTAACTAAAGTAACATTTATTTGCCTATCCCCTATATCTTTTTCATTTGAAAAACTGTCCACTCTTTTGTTTTCTGCATTGTATCCTTTGTTAGTCTATATGACAACTTCCACTATTTGCATAAGACCTTAACCACTATATGATACAGCCGATTATTGGGTTTAGTGGGATTCTGTACTTGCTAAAAGAGGTCACAACTATTTTTGTGTAGGCCAACATGTGGTAAATTTAAGAAAATAAATATTGTTGTACGTGTAAGAGTTAGGCCTTCGATTCATTGTAAGGAATAAATATCTAACACTGTTTTTTATTCTTAATTTGACAACAGTGTCCCTGCTCCATTATCAATGTTCAGTGACAGAGTTAGACATGAAATTTGTTAATATAGATGACTTGCTGCCCAAAGAAAAGGTTGTTTACTCTCTCATTTTATTTCAATATATTTTTTCTATTTTATATCTTGGTAAACACAGTGCATGAGCTGGTAAAAATTGTTGACTGACATATGCCTTTGACCTGGTAAAAATTGATGCCTTTGAATTGGGTTATTGAATATGGTAATACAAGTATGTGATGAGCTGCTATAGAACTGATTATGTTTGACATTTCAAGGATAATAATGTTATTTACCAACAAGGAACGATCATCCGTAGGATTATATTATTATTTAGCCTTACTTATTTATCACCTACTTATATGTTATTTTGGCCATCAATTTCAGCTTCCAGCTAAACCAAACTACAGCTTGGTTCTCTGTTGGCCAAGTTTTTGGATGGAAATGACATGTTTCAGGACTCAACATTCAAATTTAATTCCAACCATAGTTGAGGTGTGTCTCATTCTTTAACATGATTCAAATTAATTTCCTTTCTTGGACTTGACTACAGGGCATTTAACCATTAATTCCTACTTCAAATGGAGGGTTGTTATATATTTTTATTCATCTTTGGTGGAATTATGGATTGATTGAACAACTGTGCTTAATTGCTCTCTGTTCAGGGACTGGAAATGATGTAGGAGAGGCATTAAATGTTCATGAAGGCCCGGCAAAGTATTAGTCATTGTTTTCGAAATTTGACCCATGTAGTCAAGGGCATCAATGTTACCTTAAAGATATTATGCTCTGAAATGTTAACTGTAGCTAGCTCCTAGTGTTGCACTGAAATGTTTCCTTAAAGACATTATGTTGTACTGATTGGATCATGATTAAATAAATTTTATTAGGTGTTTTAAACAGCAGGATATTAATTTTATATCCTTTACAAAGCTCATCCTTTCCACCCAATCTTGATTGTCCACATTTGCACATACCCAAATAAGTTGCAGCCAACATTATTTTATTTTGAAATAGTCATTTAATAATTTGTTTAATAAAAAAAATTGCATTTTAAAAAAAATTGCAAAATCAAAGTCGGTTATTATAAACGGACCGACCTCGTATCAACAATAATTAAGTCAGATTTTCAGGAAAACTGACGTTGTTTATCACTATTTTAAGTCGGTTTTTTAAAAAAACTGACCTCGTATCTACATTTTCTAAGTCGGTTATATAGAAAAACCGACCTTGTATAAACAATAATTAAGTCGGATTTTTAGGAAAAACTGACCTTGTTTATCTCTATTTTAAGTCGGTTTTTTAAAAAAACTGACCTTGTAACTAGCTACTTTAAGTCGGTTATGTGAAAAACCGACCTAGTTGGTCACTAATTTAAGTCGGCTTTTTAAAAAAACTGACCTTGTATCAAGTTGTTTTAAGTCGGTTATGTGAAAAACCGACCTAGTTGGTCACTAATTTAAGTCGGCTTTTTAAAAAAACTGACCTTGTATCAAGTTGTTTTAAGTCGGTTATGAAAAAACCGACCTTGTTTAGCACAAATTTAAGTCGGTTTTTATAGAAAACTGACCTTGTATCCAGCTCTTCTAAGTCGGTTATTCATAAAACCGACTTCTTCGAAGGTATTAATTTTTTTTAAAAAAATCCCATTCCAAGACGGTCCCTTTATAACCGACGTAGTATCCTGGTGGATTCGACGACCCTAACGTATAAGGTCGGTTCCATAACCGACTTAGTAAGGGTCAAATAACCGACTTTAATCATTGTTGCTGTAGTAGTGAAGTACTCATCTATTCTTGTATTCCAGGCTCTTGGAGCTTGCTTCAATCCATATAGTGCCTTCTTCAATCTATAGACTTTATCTTCCTCTCCCTTTATCTCATATCCTGGTGGTTGCTCAATGTAGACCTCCTCTTCCATGTAACCATTGAGAAAAGCTGACTTCACGTTCATCTGATATATTCTCCACCTATTTTGTGCTGCAATAGCTGTGAGAAGTCTGATGGTGTCAATCCTTGCAACTGGTGCAAAAACCTCTTCATATATAGTCAATTCCATATTTCTGCTTGTAGCCTTTAGCCACTAATCTTGTCTTGTACTTCTCTGCCTTCCCTTCTTGGTTTGTCTTTGTCTTGTACACCCATTTCACTCCTATTGGCTTGTGACCTTCAGGCATGGTTGTCAGCTCCCACGTGTCATTTCTTTTAATTACAGCAATTTCATCATTCATGGCTTTCCTCCATTTTTCATCTTCTACAGCTTCTTCATAAATTACTGGATCACATTCTGCCATCAGGCAAAATAATGAATAGTCAAGTGTAGTTTGTACTGGATTTGTAGCATCATAAATATCACTCAGGCTTCTTATTTTTGTTGGTGCTCCCCTGAATTACTGCTGCTGCTGGTACTGCTTCCTGAAGTTGATGGTGCAGCTGCAGGGGTTGATGGTATAGAACTTGGTGAAGGACTTGGTGGAGGACTTTGATTATTTCCTTCTTGAAGTATCTGCTCTTCTGAGTCATCATCATCTTTAAAGAATAAACCTTCCACCTTCTTTTCTTCATCACTCCATCTCCAGTAATCTGCTTCATCGAACTCTACATCTCTTGAGATAATCACCTTTTTGGTTAGAGGATTGTACAATCTGTAAGCTTTACTCCTGAGATCATAGCCAATAAAAATGCATTTCTCTCCTTTATCATCTAGCTTCTTTCTCCTTTGATCTGGAATATGTGCATATGCTATGCAACCAAAGATTCTTTAATGACTTACTTCTGGTTTCTTGTCACTCCATGCTTCATTTGGCGTCTTGAACTGCACGCTTTTTGTTGGACATTGATTTAGGAGATAGGCAGCACATTGAACTGCTTCAGCCCAGAGTGTTCTTGGCAGGTGCTTTTCTTTCAGCATGCTCCTCGCCATATCAAGAATTGTACGATTCTTTCTTTCTGCAATCCCATTTTGTTGTGGAGAGTAGGCAGCTGTTAATTGATGTATAATTCCATTCTGCTTGCAAAACTCATCAAATAATTTGGAAGTATATTCTCCACCTCTATCAGTTCTGAGTGTCTTCAGATAGTAACCGCTTTGCTTTTCCGCCATTGCTTTGAATTCCTTGAATTTGTCAAGGGCTTCTGATTTTTCTTTGATTATATACACCCAAGCTTTCCTACTGAAATCATCAATAAAGGTGATATAATATCTATTTCCTCCAAGTGATTGAATGTCAAACGGACCAGCAATATCCGAATGAACCAACTGCAACGGTCTTCTAGCTCTCCATGACTTTCCAACTTCAAAACTTTGTCTGTGCTGCTTCCCTTTCATGCAACTTTCACACAACTGATCTGGTTGATTTATTTGTGGCAATCCACTCACCATCTTTGCCTTTGACAACAACTTCAGTCCAGTGAACCCAAGATGCCCAAATCTGAGATGCCATAACCACGAACTGTCCTTTGTGATGGCCTTCATACGTCTTATGACTTCTGTCTGGATATTTAACTTGAATAGGCGATTTCTTGTCATATCAACTTTTGTAATCAACTCTCCCTTTTGATTTCTTATGACAAGAGAGTTATTTTTCATGTGTATATCATATCCTTTCTCCAAAAGCTGACCAATACTGAGAAGGTTGCTTTTCAAGGATGGAATATAATAGACCTCCGAGATATACGCCTTGCTTCCATTCTTTGTGAAAATCATTATCTTCCCTTTGCCTTTGACTGGAACTTTTGATAAGTCTCCAAAAGTCACATCTCCTTGAACTTCCTCATTCAATTCTGTGAATAGCTCCTTTCTTCCACACATATGATTGCTAGCTCCGGTATCAAGGTACCAGACATTCTTTCTGCTATCTTCTTCCCCTTTGTAAGTGAACAATGCAGCCGATTCATCAGCTTTTTCTTCATTTGGTATATAATTACTCATTTCCTCAACATTAGCTGCATCTCTACACTCATAGCTGAGATGACCAAATTTGTTGCAATTATAACACTGCAACTGGGATTTATCACTTCTTTGTTGAAATCTTCCTCCTCCTTGGGTTATGAAACCGCGACCTCGGCCACGATTATATGTTCCTCGACCACGTCCATATGTTGCTGCATCTGTCTGAAATCTTCTATTTGTTTGGTCATAACCTCCTCGTCCACCATGACCACCGCGAGTGTTGAATCCTCCTCGAGTATTGAAGCCTCCTCTGTATCCTCCACGATTTCCTCTGCCACGTGCAAAACTGCTTTTTGCTTGGTTTCCATCAACAGACAATTTACTTTGAAAGGCTTGCTCCAAATTGCTAGAGCCTTCATTCAGATTCATTCTTTGCTCATGAGCTTGAAGAGAACCCACAAGCTCATCTATCGATATATCTGTCAAGTCTTTGGCTTCTTCAATGGCAGTTACAACATAATCAAACTTTCTTGTTAGTGACCGTAGAATTTTCTCCATCACCCGAACATCATCTAGAGTCTCTCTATTTCTTTTCATCTCGTTGGCCACCTTTTGCACTCTTGAGAAATAATCTGTAACAGGCTCTCCACTTTACATTTTCAAGTTTTCAAACTTGGCTCTAAGTGATTGGAGCCGTACTTTTTTAGCTTTGTCAGCTCCCTGGTAAGACTTCTGTAATGTCTCCCATGCCTCCTTTGATGATTTTGCATCTGAGATTTTTTCAAAGGTTGATTCATCAACACCTTGAAAAATTAAGAAAAGAGCCTTCTTGTCTTTCTTCCGTAAATCTTTGAGTATCCTTATTTGTGCTTCAGATAAATCTGCTTCGGCAGCGGCATTAGCGGGATCTGTGTATCCATCTTTTACAAGGTCCCATATATCTTGGGAACCTAGTAGAGTCTTCATTTGAATACTCCAATTTCCATAGTTTGTCTTTGACAACTTTGGAATTTGTGGCTGCATCATTTCTGCCATTTTGGATCGAACCTGGCTCTGATACCACTTGTTGGAAGTATAAAGAGATGTTGAAAAATATTTGAGAAAACACTCCTTGTATTTAAATTAGCTAAATGATAAAATACAACAATACACTCAAATTTTAATCTCACAATCACTCTCAAATTATTTTGTAATACAACAAAATACACACACAAACACTATATTTTCTTTCTTCCACTCTAGGTGCTTCAGCACTCTTTTCTTCCTTTTTTCTCTCTTGTTTTCTCTCTTGCTTCACTTTTCTTCTTTTCTCTCTTCTTTCATAAAACCAACCGTAACATACCCCTATATATAGAAACTGAATTACAATGTGAAATGGACCAAGAAAATAGCCAAGATTTTCGGCTGATTTTGGTGGCTACAAAATTCAATATAGGCTGCCACCAATTTTAGCTTGTTTTTCTTTTCTTTTGACTTGCTTTGCCAACCAATTTCACGTGGCTTCTAGATGGATGGTGCAAACCAAGTTTGATTTCTAACAATGATAGGTTTTTTTTTTCTTTTTCAAGTTAATATGAATTAGCTTCACCTTGAGTCTTGTAGCAAAAAAGTGGGTATGACTAACAAGTGATGTTGTTTTAAAGAATGCAAGCACTGCAATTTATATTTGTCTTTACATGTTGCTTTGTTAATGCAGATTTTATCTGATTTCTGATATTATCCTTTCTATATTATGTGGCAAGATGATAGCACTGAACCAATTATAGAAGTAAAATAGATAGCTGTGTTGGATATATCCTCCAGCTTATCAGTATTAGTGGATATAAAATACCCAGATCAACATAGTTCCTCACCCTTTGCCACCTCTTTTCTCTATATCCCTCCTCTGATATGAAGTGAACTCTTTTACCTACAATACACTCCCGTCAAGTAGTAATGTAGTTTGTTATATTAAGTCACCATATGAGTGTGGTTGTCCAGCGATGATGTGGGACTCACGGTGGATGGAGACTTGTTTTTGGCCTGCAATGAGTGTGGTTTTCCAGCGTGCCTGCCATACTATGAATACAAAAGAAAAGAAGGGAGACAAGTTTGTCCACTATGCAAGACCAGATACAAGCGTCTCAAAGGTACAAATCTTTTAAGCAAATTTAAAAAGCCATAACGTGTTTGGAAGAATATATTCACTTAAGTAGTCAAACTTATAAATATTTGTGTAACTATTTGGGATAATTTACCAAAATATATAACTTTTGGAACTTATATGAAACGTGAATGGGCCAAGTGGAACCACAAGGATCACTAATCGAGAATTGCATTTCTGATCATCTTGAAAACATAATGGAGAGTGACTAGGATCCTAGTAGTACTCTGACACAAGAAATTTTATTTATATAATACTTTTGTACAACTCAAATTTCTAACGCATGCTTGATGAAAGATATTATATTAGAACCTGGACTGTTGACTTATGCCGGTGGTCACTATTTGAGTGCTTTCAATTTTGGTTGACAAATTTTGAGAGCATACATCATTAGTCATAGTAACAGTTTTTAAGTTGATAGAAAATGAGGACAATCACTTATCACTTACTACTGCTAGGTACTTTAGAAAATAATTTTATTTTGATATAAAATACTTCGCATAAAAAAATATACAGTTCTCCAAGTCTTTGGAATGCTCCAAATTCTACTTGAGCGTCTAAATCTGGGTCAATACCAGTATGAAATCATTATGAATTTTAAAAAATGTAAAAATCTGCTTAAGTGTGTTTTTTAATACTCATCCATATAATTTTTCTGTGTATAAATTGGTGTTTCTGTGTTTCATTGATTAATCAAGTCTGGTGTTGTTTGCAATATATAAGTGAAAAATATTCCTAACTAGGCTTATGCTGCTGTTGTCATGGTAAACTATAGGTTAAGTTAACTTCATCTCCCTCATTTCCATGAGGTAGGAGTAAAGATATATATGTTTCCTTTATTCGAAAGTAGCTCCCAGTCAACAATGGCTATCTGTTTAAAACATGTATGGCATTTTATTGCAGTATCAACTAGATGACCCAGTTATCCTTTGGGTGAACAAAATTGGTCCTTATAACAATCCACAAGAAACATATACAATTATTACAGCCTACCATTTTGCCGTTCATCTGGTAATCCTGCACAATTGGGGTGGTCTTGGTGAGTCATTAACTATAGCTTTTGCTGTATTAGTTCTTAATCTATCACCACATCATCGTGACATGCCTTTCTTGTGATAATACGTAATAATTACCCATGGATTAGTATATGTAACGCATCAAGAAACAAAGAGTAAAGGCATGGGGCCAAAAAAAGACAACTAAGAAAGGCTATATAGGTTTTCTATATAATCATGCTAACATACTGTAATCAGAACATTCAAATGGTTTTATTGATTTATGACGCAAATCTCAATCTAGCCATTGATTTTGTGGGTTAAGATTATGCAGCCACGAATAGGAAGACTGTTGTCTCTTAGAATTTAGACGTGTGTTTATTATGCTATACTTGTGTGTTGTGTGTTTAACTTTAAAGCATGGGGTCCTGTGTTTTGTTTAATGAATGACACTGAAACAATAATTGTTTTAGTTTCTTTGGTGGGGGACCAATGGAGGAAGAAGAGAAAATTGTAAAAGGAGATGACTTAGTTGTTGATTTGGATGCAACACTTGAAGATTTTTACATGGGAGGTACCTTGAAGGTGAGGCCACATCTAGTTACTGTTTTGAGTGTGCACATTAATTCTATATATTGGATGTGTTTGTGTACCACATTCCATTTTTGAATTTCTGCAACATTTTATTCTAAGAATATGAATGCACATTGAATAGGTTCAACATTATCAATATGGTTTTCATGTAAGACATGGTAACGGTAAAGTACACTTTTATTTGCTACATCAGCCATTATAAAATTAGAAATAAAATGAAAAGCAATTAGAAGTTGAGAGGCAGAACTTACATCAAGCCCAGCCTTATGGTTTTCACGTTTCTTAATATGCTTTGCCACTGGTTCATATTTAATTTCAACCATCATTGCAGGTTCTGAAGACAAGGGATTATGTCCATGTATAAAAGCTCGAATGTTAACATACAAAGCCTTTTGCCAATGTTAGCATAAAACCTCGAGTGAAGCTTGTTAAGTCAGATTTCTGAAACCTCATGTAGGACTGGTAGATATTGTTGTAAAGATCCATTCGGTGGTAGTTTGAGTGGAATCTGCAGTGTTTGGATAATATAACATATCATATCAATTCCCTGTTGTTGGGAGCATGTATGTGCCATGGTATACAGTTGTTTTTCAAAGATTTAATAATATTATAAAATATACAATTTTTGGGTCTATTTTTATTTATTTGTTAATTTTTCAATTTTTTAGTTATGCGTCTTTCAATTACAATTATAAAATATAAGTGTAATATATATATAGTACACTTTTATGTTAAAAATATTGTGGGTTTTTAAGAACAACCAAATAGTGGGAAAAAAATTACACATTCTAAGATGGTTGTTAGCTAAGAACCATCTTAGAAAGTCACTTTCTAAGACGGTTTTTAGTGAACAACAGTCTTAGAAATGCGCAAAATAAAAAATAAAAACAAAATATGATACATTCTAAGACGGTTGTTAGCTAAGAACTGTCTTTGAAAGTGACTTTCTAAGACGGCTCTTAGCAACAACTGTCTTAGAAAGCGAAAAAAAAAATAAAAACAAAATACGACACATTCTAAGACGGTTCTTAGTTAACAACCGTCTTTGAAAGTGACTTTCTAATCACTTTCAAAGACGGTTCTTAACAACAACCGTCTTAGAAAGATGCTAAAAAGAAAGACATACACATTATAAGACGGTTGTTAGGTAAGAACCATCTTAGAAAGTAACTTTCTAAGACGGTTCTTAGCTAACAACTGTCTTAGAATGTGTCTATGAAAAAAAATAAAAACAGACACATTCGAAGACGGTTGTTATCCAACAACCGTCTTAGAAAGTTACTTTCTAAGACGGTTCTTAGCTAACAACTGTCTTAGAATGTGTCTATTTTTTTTTAAAAAAAAAGAAAAAACAGACACATTCTAAGACGGTTGCTAGCTAACAACCGTCTTAGAAAGGGACTTTCTAAGACAGTTCGACAACCGTCGTGAAAAGACTAAGTTTCTATGTCACCCATTTTCAAAGACGGTTGCGGAATCGATGTCGTTTAGGATAAATAACCGTTGTAAAAAGTGCTTTTTTGTAGTAGTGGGTACATGTGCATCAAATGCCTCCTCATAGAGTTATAGAAAAGCCTATTGCAAGTTAATCAATCTCCCTTCTGTCCATGAGGATGTCTGTCAATTCTCAGTGAAACGTCTATAAATCCTTGCCTTCATACAGATTGGGGCCAAAACATTGGAGTATGATAATGGTCATTAAATCCATATTTTTGAGCAACTCTTTTGTTTTTGTTTTTGCTTTTCTTTACTAACAACTGCGACCTATAGATGTGATTGTATTTGGTGAACTTTACCACTTTTATGATGGGGTCTGTATCTTGCTTACAGTGGTCGTGTTCAATATCATGACTTCTTGAGGGTTTTAAGACTTAAGGCTTGCCCACTATCTGCAAATAAAGGTTAGTTATCAAATAGCTTGAGATTTCTTTAATATTATGGGATTAAAATCCCTCAAGATTTGATGTTCCAATCCTTATATTTTGTTAAATTCTCTAATTCCATGTGCATGACATGGCTTATGATAAGTTATTTTCAGAAGACTACAATATTATTTGTGTACTTGTAGTTTTGAAATAAAATTATCTGCATTCAGTTTTTCTTTTCCTTTTTGCTGCATTTTTATATATAAATTATTTGTACATAATGTTTTTGTAAATTGATTTTTATATATAAATTATTTTTAGTCTAATTATTTATCCAAAATTATTCATAGAAAAGACAACAAAATACTTGTTTTGTTTATTAACTATATTAAGAATATTTTCTGTGCATCATTAGTCAAAGTTATTATTTATTAAAAATTATCTAAATTTACTAATTAAAAAAATATTCAATATATAATTTTTTAATTTTACATAAAAAATTAGAGCAAAAATAATATGTACATTAAAATCAATTTACAAAATAAGTTTGTAAATAATTTACATATTAGTGTATGAAATTTAATTGCAAATTGGTAAAATAGAAATAAAAGCTTGTAAACTATTCAAAATAAAAACATATAAAATGATATAAAATAAAACTAAAGAGATTTCTATATTAAAGTTTTTTAATTTATAAATTTTGATGATTTGAAAAAAAATTAATATCTCTTTTCTAATGATACATAAAAAATAATATTAATGTAGTTAACTAAATAAAATAATATGTTAATGATTTATTGTATTGTCTATAAATAAAGAGTAAGTAGTTCAATTTGTATTGAGATATTTTCTATTTTTCAATTCATTTAATCTTTTTTCACATTAGAATCATGTCATCAACTTACGTAAACTCTAAGTTACGAATCCAAAATGGTGGATTTAAAATTATAGAGAAATAAAAATTATAATTTATTCGTTATGATATTTGGGGTTGTAGTATTTATTGATAATACTTAGAGTATTTTTTTTTATTTTCTAGTTTGAGTACTTTTTTTATTTATCAAAAGGTTGGTGAAAGTCACTTCACAATAGCCACATGGGTAGAGTCACCTTAAGAAAATAATTTCTAATACAAAATTTGCATTGAACATGTGGTTGATCAAAGAAATGAGTTCCTAATAAAAGAGAGTGCCCCACATTAGTCAGACAATCTGCTATCATATTACTTTCACGAGAGTAACACCCTTTTTGTGTATCCAATTTCAAACAGAGACCGGTGTAGAGGGGGACAACCATCTTATCCTTGGAATTTTTCATATATATATATATATATATATATATATATATATATATATATATATTAAAATTAATTAATATAAATTTTATTTTAAATGTTGTTATTATAATTATGGTTAAGATTAATTAGTGCAAAATTGTATAAAATTAGTTGTATTTGTTGTTTTATTATGTTTAAAATGATAACTATTGTAAAATTATATTAAACTGGTTGTGTGTTTGTCGTTATTATCATTTAATTAAAAATTAATTTCAATTTTATGTGTAAAAAATATTTTTTTAAAATTTTATTTATTTAAAGTTTGATATTTAAACAATTATTATAACGGAATTTTTTTAGCTCCTCTTATAAGGGATTTTCGGTCTTTTGTACTTGTTAGTGCAAGACAGCTCAAAAAATAGTTTTAGAAAAATATCTTCATATTCATAACTATCTATTTCGTTCGTTCTTCTTTCGTGTCTTTGGCCCAATACTCTTCCTTGTATATATAAGGCTCCTATTCATTCCCTATCAATATCTTCCTACTCCAAGGAACAATGAAATTTAGTTAGTTGTTTATTGCCTTCCTCGCCAATTTTCCCATGTATGTATGCGTGAACTTGATTTAAGCTTCTATAATTTAGTTTAAATCCCTTATGCTATTGGAAATTTAATTATGTTACTTAGAAAAGCTATATTTAAGTGCAAACAATTTGCTAAACTGCCAACCTCAAGAATCTTTCTAAACTGTTCCATTTATACTTGCAACATTGCAAGCTATTCAAATATTTGGCTGAGCTTCTCCATTCAGAATTTAATTATGTCTTTGATGGATGATACGAATTGATCAGGTGTGAACGCTCCTTACTTCGCCTCCAAGCGTGTTCAAGTGTTATTCTTGGAAGTGAATTACCATCTCCCGTTGTGCATGACAATGATTGGATTGGCATTGCATGTTGTGTAATATTTGTGGTACATATTTGGACATTTAATATTATGGTCTTGGGAAATTTTTTACTTGTTAGTGAAGAGTAGTACTATAATGTACTAATATTGTTTTCTAAAGTCATATTACTATATTAATATTGGTCACAATCTTCAAGCAATATTATAGAGTTAATGTTGAGGATTTCGCTTAAACGAGATTTTCAAGATTATCTCTATAATATTGCTCGATGATTGTAACCAATATTGTAGTTCTTGAATCTAAGTTCATGTTTCCATGTTCATAATTGTTTTCTTTTCAACAAGACAATGTTTTGCAGTTAGTGTTGTGGTTTCGTGGCACTAGTGACTGTTTTCTTTTCAACAAGACAATGTTTTGGATTGTGTATGTTGTAGTTTCGTTGCACTGTACATTGGTCATTGATATTTGTTATAAATTTCTTTCCTAATTATATATCAAGGCGTTTTAATTTTGGACAACCAACTTATCAGCAAAAAGGTCATGTTCAAAGAATATCATTGAATGTTCCTTTTAACGTTTATGTGGGAAGTTTGACATATCTACAGACCGCCAAGTTATTAGCAGAAAATTAACTCAAGTTCGCAAAGAATAGTATGCTATTGAATGCAGGATACTTTTGTACCATATTCCAAGGTAGCCATTTATAGTGGTGTTATTGTTGCTTGGAGTACTAAAGAATCCCATTCAAAAATTCTATTTTTAGACACCAAGGTAGTGCCATGAGGAAGGGGCTGCAAAACTCTAATGGTATTAGCTGCAAATGAAATTCAAGGCAAAAAGAAATAGAAAACTGTTAGAGGCCATTACTTTGGCAAATTATTGGAACACAATGAATTGATCAACCATAAACAAAATTCTGTAATGGAATGAACTACAAGATTTTCGAAGAATCACTACAAAAAAGCATGTCTTTCTTGGCCATTTATTTCTAACGGTTACAGAAAATCGCAAGAAATATTTTATTTCTGACTAGTAAATTCACCGTCACAAATGAGGAATAGTTTCATAACATACATATTTATTCTCGGGTTATAATTTATGCGCTGTATCTTTTTAAATATTTTTATTTTCTTTCTTTTTTTTTATAAAAGATGTGTCCGTCAGCACGTGCGGGATTTGGCATCTTTCAAGTTTCAAAGGCTCAAACCCTAGGCATAGGGATTACGATCTTTCTCACTTTCGATTGGGATGGAATGGCGAAGCTTCTCGTCTCCAACGAGGCTCGCAGGCAGTTCTCAAATCTTCGTGGGAGAGGAATTAGAATCGTGTTTGGGATAAGAGAAAATTGCGAAGCTTCGTTCACCAATTGGGATGGAATGGTGAAGCTTCTTTCTTTGATCTCTCTCTTTTCCTTATGCATTGGATTTAGGATGTGAATTTAACTTTGTTATTCTTAGATGTTAGATCGACTAAATATCAAGGCTCATTACTTATTTACACTGATTTATGTTTTATTTCGCTATTGTTTTTTATTACAAGCTGTTTTGAACACAATAAACACTAATTTGAACACACACTTAGTGTCTCTTCTTCTGAATAGTTTTAGAAATGATTTTTGTATTTTTTTTATAAACAATAAGGTTGTTGTTATGTGATTTTTTGTCAAACTCCTCTGCCTTATGTTTTGAACGAGAGAGCTTTGCAATTCTAAGGGATCGATCATGTGATAAATTAGTTAGATGCTTCTGGTAGTTGTGTTTTTTAAATAGAAAAATGGTATTAGAAAAAATGGAAATTGGTAGATGTAACACCCCGTAGTACTCCGGTTGTTACTCATCTTTGGTATTAGAGTTGTCAGCGGAAGACTTATTAAAAATCATTTTGAAGGAGTGATATAAAAAGCGTGGCCACATTTTTCCAAAACATTTCACAAATACTTTTCCCAATATGTTCACATAATACGATGCTGCAATGCTAAATAAAAATCTAACTATTAACACTATGCACAACTTAATACAGAAACGACATACTACATAAATAATAAATCTCTCGAGTTATACATCATAGTTGTCCACCCATAAGAGAGTGGCATACGTACAACTTATTCTCAATAAGACACTACTGATCGACAAATCAATAGTAGCACAGTAATCCTAGCATATTGGAAATGGAACGCCTCACACGTCACACGCAAGTAAAGAAATAATCTAATCTGAAACAACAGCTACATCTACTCCATCAAGCATCCAATGGAGCCTTGCTAAAAGAGGGATCTCTACAACTAACTCCTCCTGAAATAATATTCCCCAAACAAAAGGGGTGAGACAACCCGAGTCTCAGTAAGCTTCAGGGCTTAAAGAACCCTCTAAGTCCCTGAACTCACTCTCTGAACAACAGTCTAGATACATATATATAACAGTAACAGGTGTATAAAACAGATATATAATAAAAATAGAAATATGAATAAATGTGCAGCAGAATATAAATAAATGTACAGATAAAAGAAGCAATATAATAATAACACAAGCAATTAAACTTTTCTCATTTTGCCTTGATTCCTTTGACAAGGACTTAAAATTCTCATAAAAAGGTTGCCTTGATTCCTTCGACAAGGACTTACAATTTTCATAAAAAGGTTGCCTTGATTCCTTCGACAAGGACTTACAATTCTCATAAAAAGGTTGCCTTGATTCCTTCGACAAGGACTTACAATTTTCATAAAAAAGGTTGCCTTGATTCCTTCGACAAGGACTTATAATTTTCATAAAAGTTGCCTTGATTCCTTCGACAAGGACTTACAATTTTCATAAAAGTTGCCTTGATTCCTTCGACAAGGACTTACAATTTTCATAAAAGTTGCCTTGAATCCTTCGACAAGGACTTACAATTTTCATAAAAAGTTGCCTTGATTCCTTCGACAAGGACTTACAATTTTCATAATAAAAAGGTTTGCACATATCATTCAACTATCATTCATCAATACACCATGATGTGACTCATGGTGGACTTCAAAGAAAAAGAGGCTAAAGTAAGCTTCAGAAGCTTACCTGTAATTCTAACGTATGCTTCTACTCAAGCTCCTCAATGGTCCACTTCTCTATGTGGTCCTAGTGTAGAAATCACTTACATCATTACTTATAGTCAAGTATCACACAAGACTTACTTCATTTATTGATTCCTTCTTTTCTTAGTCACATGCTCTTATCATTCTTATTATTATTATGCCAATATGCAAGTCAAAACTCTTATCTTCTCTTTCGATTTAAGTTGTAAAACTTTTCATATAATCTTAATGATATCACTGTTCTAATCCATAATTGATATGAATCTGACTGAAACTTAAGGTTGAACACAATCAAAAGATAATTTTAGCTTTCCTATGACTTGTAATGAACTAAGTTGCTTCACTAGCATCTTAATGATCTTAGAATGAAATAAGGGAAGCCATAAAACTC
>PYAF01001970.1:86577-98437 GCA_007407185.1 Glycine tomentella
GAAAACACCCTTATTTATCGAGTGATTTAATTACAGAAACTTATCCTAAGCCTTGGTCTAATTCTAAAACAAATCTTCATAATTCAGGCAAGAAATCAGTGTCACGCGACTCGCGCGCGACACCACGCGAGTCGCGTGACATGGCAGTGTTAAATGGCGCGAGATGCGTGGGGCATGAAGTGGCTCGCGTGACCTTCCAGATCTGAATGACTTATTTCTTCAAGTACTCACGCGAGTCGCGTGAGATTCCAAGTAGGTCGCGTGATATGCCAGAGTTGAAATGGCTAATTCTTCAAGTTATCACGCGACTCACGTGACTCATGGCGCGAGTCGCGTGATTCATTCTGGCTCTCCAAGTGTGTCGCGTGGCTTGTGGCGCGATGCGCGTGAGGTGGCAGTCCTTGTTTTCTTCTTTAATTGCTCTTAATCTCCCTTGTTTTGGCCTGTAAACACTTGATTGGTATTAAAAATGCTTTATTTAACATAATATACTAAATATACTAATTACTATACTATTTTCTAACTATTTACTCTAAAATATGACCTAAACTAATGCTATATTTAGGATGTGTTTGCAACACATCAAACAATTCCCAGATTTGAAACTTGCTGTCCTCAGCAATAGAAAGAATTCTAAGACATAAGCATGAGTCAATAATCAACAAAACTACAATTCTCAATCATAAAATCATCATGAATGTATAAGTCACTCAGTTCAATTTTTCATGATGCTTTCATTGCTATCAAATCAAGAAACTACTTGAGTCTGTCTCACAGATGTGTTTATATTCCCTCATTCACTCAAGTGTTTCAGGTTATAATTGCCCTCTCACTCAACATGATTAAAGCATTACCATAGGCTTGAAAATATTCTCAACAGATGCAATCATGACTTGATCAGAAGGTCTTTTAAAGCTTGTAATGTGGCCTGGCTAGAGGTGGGAATAAATTTGGAAAAAGTGGCTCAATCAGAGGCTTAATCTAGTTCCCTAAGTCCAAGCTCTTTGTAGTCTTCCATATTCTTTTCTTTCTTTCAAACTGGTACTTTTATTCAAAATAACATACTACTACTTTCTTTTTACTTTTTCACATTTTTCTTATCCAATATTTTTGTAATCAGAATATACACAGTTTTGCAGCTTTTGCATTTTTTTTCTGCTGACAATTTCAACCTTTTCTTTTCACTCATTTGATTTCTCTTCTCATTCTTTTCCATTGCTTACTCAATAACACTTTTCTGACATGGACTTAGTTCACCTTCTTAAGCCTCAAAAAGGTTAGAGATAATTTGGTCATGGCTTAAATTTTTGGTTGTTGAAATGAAGGTTTCAGGCCCAAATTTCAGGTTCAAAGGAAAATTATTTTTCAGGTTGGTTATTTTGGCCCTGGTTTTCAGAATAAATCATGCCTTAATCATTTCAAGTCACACCTGCACTTAGAGAAACAAATCAAGTTCTAGAATACTATAAAGCATGGAGTCTCTCAGAAGAAAATTTACCGACATTTGGCTCAATTCCTTACAAGTGCTGTGACTCAAGTCGTTCTCAATCGATGGCACATCTGGCATCATTTCAACATTCAACATGAGCTTCAAATACTATCAATCAAATTCTACTCATGCATCATGCAGTCCATGTCTCTTATTTCATCTACTTATTTCAGAGAAATCCGTCTATTTAATGAGTTCATTCATTTCTTAATCTGAAAAAGCTTTTTGTGCTGCTTATTTTTACTTATTTGAAAAAAAAATCTGATTATATGAAAATTTTTCAAAAATTCTGTTAGACTTCTTTTTGATCCTTGATTGTGATTTGCGAAATAATGCGTAACCATTCCCAGATTTATATGTTGCTGTCCCCAGCAACCACAAACTTGGTCATAGCACTTTGGAAAAAAAAAAATTTAAGCATTATTCGTAAAATCGCATTCAGTTTCGATCGTCAAAAAGTTAGATAAGAAAATTGATAAAGCTAAACTGTACTATATATATATATCTATCATGCAGTAAAATCAAAGTGTGCGAATGTAAATGGAATGTAAATGTGCAGACAATGTATGTAAAATGCAGAATCAAAGAAAATAACGCGAAAACATAAGTCTGAAAAACAACTAAATAAAAGCAAGTCCTGCTCAATCAGTATGGTCTCGATCCTCTGCAGCTGTATCTGTGTGCTCGGCATGTAACGGCTGTGTAACTGCAGTATCGGCATCCGAGGCTAAGTCTAGAGGATCAGTGGCTGCAGGAATGGTCGGTGAAGGCTGTGGTGGATGTGTAGAAACTGGAGTCTGATACTCTGATGGGTCGATACCCAAGTGCTGGCAAACTGCTCCCCACATCCTCGTCTGCAGGGCGAGCTGCTCACTCTGGAACTGAAGCTGCGTCCTGACATACTGCTGGAAATCGATGAAGCTCTGGGAGTCCTCGTACAATTGGGTGCTTGTGGGTACAGCTGGTGGAGGCATCGAAGTCTGAGGTGGAGGACTAGGAATGGAAGTGTGTGGTGGTGAGGTCTGTGGTGTGGGAGAAGCTGGTGGTGTAGGGACTGGCTGGTCCTGGAGGTCTGGCTGGGGGTCGTCGGCAGGAAAGTCGCGAGGAGAGGCGGCGGCTATGGCCTCAAGTGTGAGCTTCGAAGCTCTAACCACCTGCTCGTTCGAAGCTGCGCTCACTGCAGTAGTATATGTCTTCATCTTCATCAGTGGCGCTATAGGAACATCCATGTCCTCCTCCTCATCAATATGGACCCCAGCACGTCGGCATAGAAGTAGAATCAAAGAAGAATGGCCAAGCCAGGACCGTGTACCCACATCCAATATCATCTGGAGGATCCGGTCAGATAAAACAGAAGAAATCCTGAGGTTACCTGCACCTCGGAGGATGTAAAGAAGAATGGCACGCTCCACATTCACATCGGTCAAATTCCTAGAAGGCATGACCGTGTGGTTCACGAACATGTGCCAAAAGGCTGCATCACCAACCAACTCGGACTTCTTCAGCTTGTCCGGTATATAATCCATGCCAGGCTTTGTCTGCCAAGCTGAATATAAACAGGTGATGGCTCTGCGGATGGTGGTGGCTAGATCTGGAACATCATCATTATACATCTTGGTCACCTTATCTGGCTGCATGTGCCAGAATAGTCTGATGAAGTCGCAGGAGGCGTATGGGTCGTAGTCTGTGTCGAATAATGCCTCAATGGTCTTCTCTCCGAATGGAACCTGGACTCCCCTCACCCAAGAGACTCTGGTGCGGTAGACAGTCTCTTGATCCACGTTGGAGAGGAACTCCTTGAGGATCATGCTACTGCTAGGCTCCGGAAAGGATACAAGTCTTTGCCACCTCCTGCGGACAATGACTTGTCTGATAGGGTGGTCTTCGGGAAACTCCTCCCATATAATCTTCCGCTCCCGAATAATGTTCTTGGGTAGATACCAAGAATCGAATTTCGCTTGGCACTCTGCGGTGCGGAAACGGAGCTCATCGAAGTCAGCTACTCTGGATCTCTTCTTACTGCTGCCTTCTCCCGTTATCTTCTTCTTCCCCTTGGATGGCCTTGGTTGCTCAACCTGTTTACCCTGCAAATCAGAAAATTTTCAACAATGTTTATCAGTAATTGGCAATTGTATAAAAGAACAAGTAATTCATAACACTAAGCAATCACAATTAGGATTCCCAGATTTGGTTTGTTGATAAAATCAAAGCAAATCAAGCATTTATCAATTATAGCAAGATTTAATCATTCGTCAGTGCCTTATCCAATTTCAGTTTAATTCAGTTGAATTCATTATATCCATGATTGGGATTCCCAGATTTAGTATATGGCATGTATACAAATTTGTAGCTATGTAATCACTTCCCTATACCAGTTCCATTCTAGAGTATTCTTGGTTTAAACCATTTTAGGGTCCACCTGTACCCACTGGAAGCTTTAAACTATGCCCAATGTAATCAAGGTACTCCTGTAGCATCAACTAATACTGTCCTGTACTTGATAATTGTATAAACAGGTCTAGGCTAAAGGAAATAATCAGACACATGGTAATAATGGTCAATTTGAACTTATGTTCTTACTCCACAATTCCCAGATTTATTACCTTTGGTAATCTCATTATGAGCTTAATGTTTCCCAAAAGTTGATCACATACAATTATTTTAACTCATCAGATATATAGGTCTATGGATATCAACACTCTATTCACTTATGAAACTTCAAAGTATTTGGGATTTCCAGATTTATATCGGACTATACCTACGTCTATGAAGTTCATACAAGGCATATAATACTTTGTGAACAAGTCAGGTTCAATATTTTGAAGTACACTAATGAGAGGATCAGTTTTCAACCTAACGTGGGATAGTCAGTACCATTCATTTCTAATCAACCAAAATTGTGTAATAATAACATTAATTTGTTCATGTATCTTTTGATAGCATATGGTTACACTTTAATCATGCATTTCAATAAATTATGGACATATTCATTACAGATTGCAACTTTAGTGTTCTCTTATTAGAGGATTAATTCCATACTCAACTATTCCCAAATTTGGGTTTTTGTTATGGTGCTTTAGATTGATCATAATAGGTCATGCAAGTTGCATTAGATCACAGAGTATCTAAATTCAGGCATACTACATTCAAATCCTATATCTATGTAAGTGATCAAGTCATGTATGCATTTTTCTTGCAGTTGAGATATCCAGTTTCAATAAGCCATGTAAGTACTCACAATCAAGTGTGTTCAATCGATACCAACATGATTTGCTCTGTATGCATTTTATGACTCTACTTGGTTTTCCTAACATAGTTCTACTTAATCACTTGGTATTTACTCATGAAAATGACCACTCATACTAAGCATTACATTGTGCTCACACCCTTCATGCTTATTAATCAACCTTATGCTTAAGGAGTTCATGGAAGTGCCTTTTTCAGTTAAATTCTCATTCAGTCATTAAATCAAGCATGTGGTGTGTAGAAAAGTGGATGCATGTGATGTGTGTGTTGGGTACTTGGTCAAACCCAAAATTTTTCAAGAGATTTCAGACCACAGACAAGAAGAGGGGTAGAAGTATATGATTAGGTATAGTAAAGTACAATTGGATGCTACCCTAAGGTGTTCAGAAAAGGAGCACTTACCTTATCCTTAGCCATGAAACTTGTGAGAATGAATAGATGTAGAGAAAATGCAAAAGCTATGTGGATTGGGATGAATACAATGATGTACGAAGGGGGCAATGTGGTGTTTTAAAGTATTAGGCTACCAAAATGCAGTTAATGGGGGTTGAGGGAATTCAGGGGAGGTTTTTAGGAGTTATGCGAGAGAGGCGGAGAGAATTGGGAATGAGGGCGCGAGATTGTGATTTTATTTTAAAAACTGATTTCGCGATCCCGCGCGACTCGCGCGACTTATCACGTATGTCGCGTGGAACTCCAGTATGGTTCACGTGTGTCGCGTGATGTTTCACGTGATGCGCGTGGAATAGGCTATTTTAGTTCTGTGAGTTCACGCGGGGTACTTTGTTTTCCATGCGACTCGCGTGGATGGACCTGATGGCCTGTTGAAATTCTAACTATGACGCGAGTCGCGTGATTTATCACGTATGTCGCGTGACATTAGCCATTTTGGCACTGACCTCTGGCGCGACCCACTTGAATGTCATGTGAGTCGCGTGAATTTATGCAGACATTTACTTCAATTTTTGCAGATGGCGCGAGTCACTTGATGTTCCACGCGACTCGCGCGAGTGGACAGAATTGATAGCGCGACTCACGTGGATGGTCACGCGAGTCGCGTGACTTTGCTTTTTCTGTTTTCTTTTATGTGTTCCTTCCACTCTCTAATTCCTCAACGATTAACTACATCTACTCCTAATTGGAAGAATTTAACTAATATTACTAACTTATTTAGATAAAATTGAAATAAATCGAAGTAAAATATGATGCATGAATTTAAATTACCTGAATCGAAATCTAAGACTATCAATTGAATTAAACTTATATACAATTTCAATGCTTGTTTAAAGTCCTTAAGCTAGACTTTTACGTCAATTCAGTCAATATCAGCTTGAAGTGGTATAGAGCTTGAGTTTCTATCCACCTCACCTCCAAAATAAAGTTTAAGTCTATACCCATTAACTTTAAAAACTTTCTCACCATTTAGAGTTGAAATAGCTACGGTACCATAGGGAAAGACTTCTCTTACCAGAAAGGGTCCAGACCATCGTGATTTTAGTTTACCCGGAAAAAGCTTCAGCCGGGAGTTGTATAACAGTACTTGTTGGCCTGGCATGAATTCTTTGTTCCTAATGTGGTTGTCATGCCACTTTTTAGTCTTCTCCTTATAGATGCGGGCATTCTCATAAGCCTTTAACCTGAACTCATCTAACTCATTTAGCTGTAACAATCGCTTTTCATTAGATTTGGTTAGTTCAAAGTTCAAAAATTTTGTTGCCCACAAAGCTTTGTGTTCAAGTTCTAGAGGGAGGTGACAAGACTTACCATAGAGCAATTGAAATGGAGACATACCAATGGGAGTTTTGAATGCAGTTCTATACGCCCACAAGGCATCATCCAATTTCTTGGACCAATCTTTTCTTGATGCTCCAACTGTTTTCTCTAAAATTCGTTTCAGCTCACGGTTGGATATCTCGACTTGGCCACTAGTTTGAGGATGGTATGGTGTGGTTACCTTGTGCTTTACTCCATACTTGGCTAACAAGCTCTCAAGGTGCTTGTTACAGAAATGTGTGCCTCCGTCGCTTATTATGGCTCTTGGTACTCCAAATCTTGTGAAAATGTATTTTCTCAGAAAATTAATCACCACTTTAGCATCATTGGTTGTCAATGCAGTAGCTTCTACCCATTTGGATACATAATCTACAGCTACTAATATGTATTGATTGCCAAATGATTTAGGGAATGGTCCCATGAAGTCTATGCCCCATACATCGAATAATTCTACTTCTTGAATGTTGTTCAAGGGCATTTCATCTCTTCTTGAAATGTTTCCAGTTCTTTGGCAATTGTCACATTGTTGCACAAAATCCTTTGCATCCTTAAATATGGTTGGCCAATAATAGCCACATTGTAGGATCTTTTGTGCTGTGCGGTTTACACCGAAATGTCCTCCGTAGTTTGATGAATGGCAGTGCCAAAGGATGTCTGGCACTTCACTTTCAGGTACACACCTACGGATAATATTATCAGCACAATTAAAGTATAAATAAGGATTGTCCCAATGATACCTATTAGAATCAATCAGAAACTTTTTCCTTTGCTGCCAAGTGAATTTTTCAGGAATGATTTTGGCAGCCTTATAGTTCGCCATTTCAGCAAACCATGGAGTGGTTTCAACAGCGAATATGTGTTCATCCGGAAAAGTTTCACTTATGTCCAGCTCTGGTCCATCTTGCAGCTTGTCATTTTGAATGCGGGATAAGTGATCTGCAACCTTGTTTTCCACTCCCGCTTTATCTCGAATCTCTAAGTCAAATTCCTGCAAAAGTAACATCCATCGCAATAACCGCGGTTTTGCATCTTGTTTATGCAGTAAGAATTTCAGGGCTGCATGGTCAGTGTAAATAATTACTTTAGATCCTACTAAATAAGACCTAAACTTATCTAAAGCATACACTACAGCTAACATTTCTTTTTCAGTAGTTGCATAATTGATTTGTGCTTCATTTAGAACTTTACTAGCATAATAAATCACATGCAACTTCTTCTCTTTTCTTTGTCCTAGGACTGCACCTACTGCATAATCGCTAGCATCACACATTAATTCAAAAGGCAATTCCCAATCTGGGGCTGTTATCACAGGTGCAGTAGTTAGTTTCTTTTTTAAATCATTGAATGCATCAAGACATGAATTATCAAATATAAATTCTGCATCTTTTTCCAGCAGTTTACTTAGTGGCTTTGCAATCTTGGAGAAATCTTTGATGAATCGCCGGTAAAAACCTGCATGACCAAGAAAACTACGCACACCGTTAACATTAATAGGAGGAGGTAGTTTCTCAATGAGTAATAGTTTAGCTCTATCCACCTCTAATCCCATTTCAGATATTTTATGACCAAGAACTATACCTTCTCTAACCATAAAATGGCATTTTTCCCAGTTTAATACTAAGTTAGTTTCTTGGCATCTCTTTAGTACTTTAGCTAAATTAGTTAGACATGTATCAAAGCAAGGTCCAAAAACAGAAAAATCATCCATAAATACCTCTAGACCTCTTTCAACCATGTCTGAAAAAATAGAAAGCATGCACCTTTGGAATGTGGCGGGTGCATTACACAACCCGAATGGCATCCTTCTATAAGCGAAGACTCCGAATGGACATGTAAAGGCTGTCTTCTCTTGATCTTCCGGAGCTACTGGAATTTGATTATATCCAGAATAGCCATCTAAGAAACAGTAGTAATCATGACCGGCTAAGCGCTCCAACATTTGGTCCATGAAGGGAAGTGGAAAATGGTCCTTACGAGTTGCGTCATTAAGCCTTCGGTAATCGACACACATCCTCCAGCCAGTGATTGTTCTTGATGGAATTAATTCATTCTTTTCGTTTTGAATCACTGTCATCCCACCTTTCTTGGGGACAACTTGAACTGGACTTACCCATGGTGTGTCCGAGATTGGATAAATCATGCCTGCATCCAAAAGCTTAACAACCTCTTTTCTTACCACTTCTTTCATGACCGGGTTTAGCCTTCTCTGAGGTTGTCTTACTGGTTTTACATCAGTATCCATTAAAATCTTATGAGTGCAAAAGGAGGGATTTATACCTTTGAGGTCTGAAATAGACCAGCCGATAGCGGACTTGTGTTCCTTCAGCACTTTAATCAATTTGACTTCCTCATGCCAATCTAATCCTCTATTGATGATTACCGGATAAGTCTCATGCTCTCCAAGGAAGACGTACTTCAGATGTTCTGGTAGTTCCTTGAGTTCAACCTTGGGTGCTCCGGCTATGATGTCATCCTCTTTAATCTTCAGCTCTTCAATCTTCTGTTCTGCTGGTGTTGTTTCTGCATTTTTAGAACCAATGTCTGCAGCTTTTTCTTCTAATTCATGTGCTGGTTCAATTTCTTCTCCTGTTGCAGAATTTTCTGCATACTTTCCTGCAGTATCAGAATCCAAATCCTGCTTGTGTGTTCGTGCTGCTTCTGCTGATTTTTCTGCATGATTATTAGGTGTTGCGCTGGTTGCATCTTGTGAGATATCTTCCTCATGAATTGCCGCGACACTTGATTTAAAACCTGCACCAATAGCATCATCCAAGACATCTATACGAAAACAATCATGCTCATCGTTAGGGTGTTTCATTGCATCAAACACACTAAAAACTACAGATTCATTGTCTAATCTCAGCTCTAATTTGCCTTGCTCAACATCTATCAAGGCTCTAGCCGTAGCTAGAAATGATCTTCCTAAGAGTAGGGGAATTTCACTTTCCCCTTCCATGTCGAGCACAATAAAATCTGCAGGAAAGATAAATTTATCTACCTTAACTAGAACATCTTCTATAACCCCGGAGGGTGTCCTTAGGGATCTATCCGCTAATTGTAAAGACACTCTAGTTGGTTTTAATTCAGTTATTCCTAGGGACTTACACATAGATAGTGGCATTAAATTTATACTAGCCCCTAAGTCACATAAAGCTCTTCCTACATTAATGTTGCCAATAGCAACAGGAATATTAAAACTCCCTGGATCTCTCAGCTTGGGAGGAAGTTTTCTCTGAATTATTGCACTACACTCCTCAGTGAGTGCGATTGTTTCACACTCCTTAAGCTTCTTTTTGTTGGAGAGGAGCTCCTTCATGAATTTCGCATAGTTAGGCATGTTAGCTAATGCCTCTGCGAATGGGATGTTGATGTGCAACTTCTTGAACATGTCTAAAAACTTCAGAAATTGACGCTTCTGTTCTTGTTGCTTGGTTAAGATCGGATATGGGGGTTTTTCAAAGCGTGAAAAATCCCACTTCTTCGGTGGCTGCATAGGATCTCTTTCTTCCAATTTTTCTGCAACTTTCTCTTTTCCTTTCTCAGCTGTTGCAGTATTTTTCTCTACCTCCGAAACATTTGATTCAGGCTTCTCCGGAGTTACCAATACCTTGCCGCTTCTGGTTGTGATTGCTTTGGCATGTTCTCTTGGGTTCACAACCGTATCACTTGGAAATTGGCCTGGTGGCCGTTCAGCCATTTGTTTCGCTAATTGGCCAATTTGGTTTTCCAAGTTTCTGATTGAGGCATCTTGATTGGTCCGGTGAGCTCGTGTCTCAGCTATGAATTCAGTGGTTGTTTTGGTGAGTTGTATCACAGCTTTCTCTAGCTCGGATGGTTCTTTATTCGGAATAGGAGGGGGCTGCAAGTAATTGTTGGACTTGTAGTCCAAACCACCTCCTTGGAATCTTCTCGGATAGTTATTTCCAGCTGCATAATTGTTTCTCTGATATTGTTGCTGCTGGTATGGCTGTGATTGCTGCCTTTGTTCGTTCCAAACGCCATTTACCTGCACAGGGTCAGCACCAACTAAAATAGGACAAGTATTGGACTCGTGCTCACCTTGGCAATACTCACATATAACATATGGTTGGCTTGTGCCCACTTGTGCTGCAGAAAACTGCAATCGATCCATCTTCTCACTTAGCTTGGCTAGTTGCTGTGCTAGGATCTTTTGCTCCGCAAGCATTGCATCATTGGTATTCAGCTGGATGGGCTCTCTCTTTGGCTGAGTTGTATGACTTTCGTTTTCAGTTCTGGCCAAAGACTTGATCAACTCATATGTTTGTGCGGCGGTTTTGGATCTTATAGTACCACCGGCTGCAATATTCACCATCATTCTTGTTTCGGGAGTCATGCCATTAAAGAAAATTCTGACCTGTTTACCAACAGGCATATCGTATTGCGGGCATCTCCTCACTAGTGCTTGGAATCTCTTCCATGCGGTGCACAAAGTTTCTCTTCCACTTTGAGTAAAATTGGTGATCTCGTTCACCAATCTGTTATATTTGTCCATGGAGAAATACTCTGCGAAAAATCTGGAAACTAAGTCGTCCCAAGTTGCTATACTGTTTGAGGTTTGGCAATTTAACCATCTCAAGGCATTGTCTTTCACAGCGAATGGGAATAAGCTCAGTCTCACTGCATCATCGGAAACTCCCTGGTGTCTAATAGTGTCACAGATTCTAAGGAATCTATCTATAAAATCATGAGGGTCTTCCGAATCATCTCCTCCAAACTGACTGCGCTCCACCAATGAAATCAACGAAGGATTTATGTCAAAATGATTTGCTTGGATTGGTGGTCTCACAATACTAGAGTTTGGTCTTGTGAACATTGGAGCCAGAATATCCTCCATAAGTTCATCTTCAGGCCGTAGCCTTGGTGGGGGCTGATTATGTGGATCTTCAGCCATCTCCTCTGACTCAAATTCAGGAATTGAATCAAAGTCAAAGAATTCCGCTTCTCTTCTTCTTTGTCTAGCCAACCTCTTTCGGAGTGTTCTTTCAATCTCAGGGTCGAATGCTAACTCCTCAGGACTAGCTGATCTTCGCATAAAAACTCAAGAGAAGTGGTTAGTAGCAAAAGTTCAATCACAAAATTCAAAAATTACTGAAAAATTCTGTTACCAATCCCCGGCAACGGCGCCAAAAACTTGTTGCGCGATTTATGCGGATGAATATACGGCAAGTGCACCGATCGTTTAACAAGTAATAAAAGGGGTAAGTAAAGTATCGTCTCCACAGGGATTGGACGATTTCTCAATAATTCCAAAAGGTTGTGATTAAAACAGTAACGAGAGAATACGCAAGAGTTTGTTGGATGATTGTGATCAAGTAAAGAAATAAACTAAGC